>VWZF01001410.1:0-75215 GCA_013396755.1 Sclerurus mexicanus | reverse complement strand
GTACAGGCGGGGGGGAGGGGGGGGTGTTAAATCTTGTATCTTTATGCACTCTGCTTCAAACATGGAAGTTCATATTAAAAAACCCCAAATAAATGAATGCCTGAAGCTTGGAATGCCTCATCAGCACATACTGTCCCACAAACCTGAGAGTCTGAACAGCGTCAAGAACTTACTAGTTTGGAGAAGACTTCCTATCATTCATTACTCAAAAATGTCATAAAGGCAGTTGACAAGATAATGAGCAACTAGAACAGTGACAAACCTTCACCCCCCAAAACCAACCCCAACCAACCTGTATTAAAGGTCTCTTCTTGTGTAGTTAGAGAACTTACTTTAAACTTATTTATAAGATCACAATACATGGTGATCTCAAAGTTTTTGAAGAAAGTCACATGTCCCAGGTTTCCAAAAACACTTGCCAGCCATTATCAAAGTAAATGCATATTTAGTGAGTCCATGCAATCTTCAGAAAATGTTCTCAACATTTATTTATCTCTAAAAGTAAACTGTAAACCCCAGTAAGTGCCTTTCCAAAACCCAAACGAGCAGCATTTAGAGCAGCACCTGAAGATACTGAAAGCCATTTTAAAAAGATGTGATCACAAAAAACATTATCTTTAAGCTAAAAATTTCCACCCTTGCAAGTTTTAAAGTTCTTCACAGTGTACTCAGTCTGAGAAATAAAGACCAGTAATTTTTAAGATAAGAAGTAATATTTTATCCAGGAGAAAAAGTTGGCTACAAAAATACAAAATCCTGGGACTGCAAACGGAGGAGTGGGAAGGCTGAGAGGAATGGGCTTCCCTTTGAACTTCCAAACAACTGCTCAGGAGCATTCCCCAAAAACACAGCAGGAGGGTGACCAGCATCCATTTCCATCGAGCCTGCAGCACATCTGCAGAGTCAGGCTGTCTTTGAAATCCAGCCAGAGTCTGGAAATGGAACAAATTGTTCTCCAAACGCCAGGGATAAAGCTGTTTGGGAGAATCCCACAAACTGCTGTGGGACTTCAGGTTATTGCTGAGAATCAAGGTGATTCTGTGATACAAAGTACTGGAGTTTCTCTGAGGTCTTTACAGATGATCAGGAGCAAACTGCAATATTATCTTTCAAACAAACAAAGCGTGTTTTGATCGATATTTTATATTGATCAAAATTTGATGATACCTTAAGTACCTAATACAAACTTCTCCAGGAAGTAATGCCAATCAATACTAAAACATTTGATTTACAAGCCAAACAGGAGTTGGATCAACAGTAATTGAAAAATACCACCTTCTCAGAGCTCTATTTTCCACACTTTGATTCTGTTAGATCAAGATACTTTCATACCTTTATCCTCGCTCATTGCAAGTGGTGTCTTGCTTCAAAGAAGAGTAAAACTTCTACCTTTCCTTTAGGTGGCTGTTTGGCCTCTTTGAGCAAGATGCATCTTTCCTTGAACTTTTCATTCTGTATCACCTGTACACTAAAAACCTGCATGACGCAAACATTTTAGACTAGGCTGGAGAAACCTCCACCCTCTTCCTTCTCAGGCTAATTGAAACATTTTTATATGTGAATTTCATATCAGTTTAAATTACTCAATCACTGTGACTAACAATAATTTCCTGCAAAAGAACTTCAACCCAAATATATTTTCCTCCTCTTTTCTTCAATGGCCAATTTAGTGAGTCATCTGATGGCACAGCACCAGCAAGACAAAGTGTCCCAGCATGGGGGTATCAGTTCCAGCCTTCACAGAACTAGAGAACTTCCAGTACAGGCAATTACCAGCCCCTGAGGACAATCCAAGGGCCTTCCTACGTGCTCATTAACTCTGGTTAGACAAATGAGTCACGTCAGTAATTTCCACAAGGAGGTACCTAAAGCGGACATCTCAATGTGCCTCCGTTTCTCTCTACCCACAGCTGTTTTCCTCAAGTCTTGCTTCTTCATTTCAAAAAGAAAAACAAAATACCTAAACAATTAGAAGATTTTCAAAGGAGTCTGGTATCTGGTCAGCCTCTGTAGCATCATTAGTTCTGTGCCTGTCAAATTATAACTAATCTCCTTTCTTCTTAAGACCTTTATCAATGAAATTACATAAAGTTCACTGTAGCCATCCAAGCCACCTCAGAAACCAACACTAGTTTGTTCTGGGTTGCAGTTATTTTTATATTTTACTTAAAAGGTTTTTTCTACGTAACAGGCATCTGCAGTACAATCTTCTGTTGCCACTGTTTTCATAACCTGACTCCCCATTTCCCCTGTTTCTTCTTTCCTTTGACAGCATCTTAATATCCCACACCTGGCTCCTCACACTCGCTCTAAAACTCCCCTGAGATCACCTGCCCTACTCTTGCAGAGAATTTCTGTTTTGCCTGAGCATATTTTGCCTACGCTCCTGAGAGGCCCCGAGACAGCCCTCAAAATGATGGCCTTTAGGAATATCCACTCCCTTTGCAGACTAATTTCAATAAACAGCATTGGCAGGGACCTCCCAGGTCACCCTGTCTCCCAAGGAACACATGAAGCAGCAGTAAAAGGACTGTATTGCCAGTTTTGGGTTAAGACTGAAAAATTAAGCCCTAGAAATGGATAAACATTAAATAACCTGAGGGGTGGAGATCTTTGTAAGGGCTGATGTCCCAGTGAATTAGCACCCAGTGTGGCCACTGACACTTCAGAGTCCACCTGGAGCTCAGGACACGAGTCCTTCAGGGTTGTCTGCAAGCACAGATTCATCACCTTCAGAACAGAGTGTGCTTTGTGATTGTCACCTTCATCCTGACTCATCCACAGTTTAATAACGTACAATTAATACTTGCTTAATTACTCTTACTTAAAATTCACAATGCATGCCCTAGTCCTTCAATCTGGACAGTCAAGCATTCAGAGTAACTCCATAAGCGAGGCAGCTGGGATTTGTCATTGTGATACTCCCCAAAATCCCTCCCTTCTATCAGACTGGATCTGCAAAGGATCACAGATTCTGTTATACCAGGGGACTCTCCGACTCCAGATTCTTCTTGAGCCCAGGGGCCACCAATACTTATTTCTTCTTTTTTTTGGCATTCATTCTGGAGCCATCCATTCCTCACCCAACCTGAGCTGTTCCCTCTACACAGCTGACTAAGGATCCCCTTAAATGATATAACTCATCACATATATACTTAGACAATGTAGGATTTTTTGTGGTGTTGCCTTTCCATTAAGACAAATAACACGTAGCACTGAGTTACTCTGCTATAAAAAGTTTGAGACAATCACAGAGTGGTTTGGGTTGGAAGGGACCTTAAAGCCCATCCAGTTCCACCCCCTGCCATGGGCAGGGACACCTCCCACTGTCCCAGGTTGCTCCAAGCCCCGTCCAGCCTGGCCTTGGACACTTCCAGGGATGGGGCAGCCACAGCTTCTCTGCCCAACCTGTGCCAGGGCCCGCCCACCCTCAGCATAAAGATCTTTTAACATCAAATACCTTATAAATGTAAAGAGCATTAGAACCAAAAAAATGTGTTTACTTCTGCTTTGAAAAACAAATAAGAAAAATATGCAGGAATATACAAACAATTTGCTCATTACAGTCACTGAGGTATTAAAAGAAATTGTGAGACTGTAGACAGAAATACCTACACACATATAATATTTATATGAAAGCAGTGATAGTTGGAGAAGTGGGCAAAACATTTCTCCCTTTTGAAAACTTGGTGAAAAGCTCCCGGGGCTCTTCAGGACCAATGAACACTTACTTGCCATCTCAGCCATGGTGAACTCTAGTTCTGTTCTCACCTTTCTGGAATGCGAGTTGCCTCTGACACTCCGAGCTGCGTTTTGGAAAGACAACAGCACTTTACCACCGGAGGACACGTTCTTCAGATTGTGTTTCACAAACCAGACTGAAACAGGAGCAGAGCTCAAGGTGTCCTGGTGAAACACCTCGTTGGCTGTGGAACTGCGTTGTGATCACTGGAGGCAGCCGGGGGTGCTGCCAGGCTGGATGGAGCCGTCTGGTGAGAAGGTCACCGCGCCGGCAGGGGAAGCGACTCCAAAGGCTCCCCAGCTCCAGCCCAGCAGAGCCCCAGCATTAGGATGCGCGCTCACGGAACGAGATGAGGTTGCCGCATGTGACAGCACCTCAAATTATCTTTTACCACCTTTGTAGAAAGACATAAGGCAAAAAAAGTGCCGTGTTACCCCTCTGGTCGAGAGAATTTGCTGACAATTTTCTCCCGTGGGGAGGTATTTTCTTTCCTTTTATTTTCCAACAACACTCGGCTGTAATTTCTCACAGACGGTGTGATTTTAATGCACACCATACTGTGTATCAGCTATCGGTAAAGCTATTACCATAATTAAATGTCATCGCTTTGAAGGGGCCAGAAATTGCAAGTTCCTGCTATATCATAACTGGTATTGTACAGCCACTTGTAAAATCATCTCTCCTGCTGCTCCAGAAACTCACTCCGGAACAGCTGTGATTACTGAGCTCTGTTACTTTTATCATTCCTGATCCTGTATAGGTGGTGATGCACAGCATCACTGGGAGTAAAAAAATGGAGATAAAGAAAGTTAAACACTTTTAAAACCAAGTAACTAAGCCAAACTGTCTTCAAAGAAGGTCTGAAAATACCCAGATGTTTTCTCTGGAGTTTAAATATCAGTTTTTGTTATAAGTACCAAATTATAGTAGATTAAAATCTGTGCTTTTTAAATTTTTTTCCTCTTTGCCTTATTTTTTTTCTGATAGCTTTACTTTGTTTGTCTAAGAGCCTTACCCTGCTTCCCTACTACAATAATTAAACCCAGCAGAACTTACATGACTCAACTGAATAGAAACTGATGAATCTGGGCTTTTTTTCCCCTAAGATATGGTTTGGAATTAGTAGTTCTGTGCTAATAGCCTGAGTACTAATAAATAATTTACCACAGAAACACTTTAAAATATTCAAAGATTGTTTGAATGGGACATTTAGCCCATAATTTACATACAGCAAATTACTCAATAAAATTGTTTTCTGTTCACGTTCTTTTTTTGTTCTTTGCGACAATGAAACAAAATGATGAAAACAACAAATCAGGAGCACGCGCCCTCTGCCATTAATAAACGTTCTCAGCACACGTGAAGGAAACGAGCTGCAGTTCAGAGGCGCACGGGTGTGAGGACCCTGCCTGGAACACCCGGGAGCATTCCCAGCTAACAGAGGGAGCTGTGGGTGCCCCCAGGTATTTGCTGGACTAGGTGGGTTTAACAGCAGAGGTGGCACCTTCAACAGCAAATGTGCTCGCAACACAAAACACCTCCGATTTCCAGACACTGCAAACTTATTAGATTTATAATCGGTAATAAAACCTGACTGGTAAGCTTTAAGAAATGCAAACTGGACAGTTTCAGAGGAGCATGTGAGCCAGGAAAGGTGTTCGTTGTATGTCCTAATCTCAAAGTCTAAATCATCATTTAAATGTTATTCTCTGTTCAGTTGTTTCTTCCTTGATAAGGAGAACAGCGCGTTCTCCTCCAGAAAAAGCCTTCTGAGGGTTCAGCTTTGAGCTCCCAGCAGAATAACCCAAATAAGGCAGCTTCTGATTCTCTGGACAAGGAAATCTCCATTTATTAGTGAAAACATTCCCTCTACATTTCACCCATAAAATGATAAGAGACTTACACATCTTTTTTGACTTGTCTGAGAGAATTATAGCAACACTTTGGTTAAACTTCACTAAGTTGCTGATTTTTCCACAAAATAACTTGCTACTGAACTAGACCTGTGGTGTTTTTCATTCCACTGCCTTCAAACAGCCTAAAATATCTGAAGTAATCAAGAAAAGTCATCCAAGTAAACCAGAAAGCGTTCAGGCTCTCCGGCAGCCAACAGGATGCCTTCTAAGGCTTTAATATGTCTACACCATTTTACTCATACTGTGTCAACATTTTACCTATAATTACCATTTTTAAATGAGCAAAATACTATCCACTGATTATCCTTCTAAAGTTACAACTTGCTGAAGAGCTCCCATGCATCCATTAAACACAGAGCAGGGGAGGCGCCCCCAGCATCTCCCTCCGAGCACAGGCAAACGTCACAGCGAAGCACTGAAACCACAGAGAGCATAAAAGCCACGTGGAGGAATTGATGAAAGCTCCATTATCAGAACATACAGCTCTGCTGCTAAATTCAGGAGGAAGGTTTGCCTCCGATTTGACAGCTCTGAAACGTAAACTCAGGTTTAAACCAAGTGGATGTTCCTCACAGCAAAGGTCCCTGCACAAGGCACCGGGGACTTGCTTGTCACTTACACACGTTAAGGGAGGTTAAGATCTGAAAACACGAAAAACACATTCCATGTTGATTTTTATTACCAAACAGAGCTTCTGGTTCATACAACTACAGCCACTGATTTCAGCGGGTTTTGATGAAGTTTCAGTTTCACTCTGTTACTCCAGAAAGAGAATATCCACTTATCATTTGGTAATTTTAAATTTATGACATCACTTAAAGTTTCCATTACTCCTCTATGCAATATAAAACACAGGTAAAGAGACTCCTTTAGCTACAACTTATTAGTTCCAAACATGTGTTCTTTGGGGTTTCTTGGTCTCCCATTTCTGAAGGTTAAAAAAAGGAGTAGTAAAAAATGTTAAATTCTTCCCCCCAAGAAAGAGTTTTAAGTAACAGTCTAGGGCCACATAATGTGAAAGGATATTAAGTACTAGACACTCTCAGTATTAAAATGCAAGATGTAACTAAAAGGCAGAAATATGTTTTACTTTTACTCCAGTTTATGCTTGGAAAAAAAAAATCTTAAGTGCTTCAGCTCCTCAGTAGGTATTAACCACAAAAAGCTTTGCAAAGGGGAAACGCTATTCTTTTCTGAGCTGATTTCTTAATATAGTTCTCTCCACAGGAAGAGAAGTGTAGCAAGAATTTCAGGAAAAAAATATTGTCTGTATTCCTTGAACAAAGAAAACTGTTTTAGTACCCATTCACAGCTGGAGAGATGAGGGTCATACCCAAAAGACAGCTTAATTTTTATTAAATGGAGAGGTTGGGCGTACAGAAGATTCACAGGGGAGACAAAAGTGAGAAAGAAGAGTATTACCCAGAGTCAACAACCTTATTCCCTTACGTTCAACAAACAGAATCCTGAAGCACTGCTTGATAAATCAGCAACTTCAATCACGCGAAAAGACCGGCGGGATGGGGACATTTCAGGAAGGTTCTGGGATGGTACAAGCAGCTGGATCCCAAACAGACCACCCGAAACTCTCCAGGCAGAGCGCATTCGGGGAGGGCACTGTGGAAGGGCCTTCTCCACGTCCGTCTCTCAGGTTTGCAACGCAAGAGGTGAGTTCCCAGCCGTGATTGAAATGCCAAGGCCACTGGCCGTACAGAGGTGTTGGTGCTGCAGTGCTGAAGGTGACACAGCATCAGGTACAGCAAGAGCAGCAGCCCAGGAGCACAGGGCTGCTGGGACCAGGGAAAACCGGAGAGAAGTGCAGCAAGTGCCCCCGTGGCTCCCTTACACACAATACCGGGCTGCTCGGGGCTGAATGGCGCTGTTTGAAATCAGCTACGCTAACACGTCCTTGGGGGACGCTGCTCAGACCCCATTCGTATCAGGGGCACATCCTTAGCTTCCCTTCCGCTTGTGTTTGGGACACCGAACGTGCAGCACGTCTTTGGCGCTCACCTTGTTGTATTTATTCATCAATCAGCTCTGCAGCCTCAACAAAGGATTATTGAAAGATGTACTGCCCAGCCTCGCTTTGAATGCTGCTGTGCTCTGCCTCAGCCTGCAGGGAGCTACAGGGGGATATTTCTGGACCGGCTGGCTGTTAAAAGTTTGGGTCTGGCAGCCTTGGAAGACCTTTCTATCCCTATGGGTTTTTTATAGGATGGGGTTTTAACAGCAGCAGCTCTTCTGAGCAGTTCCCCTTCTGGGAGAATGAGATGTCAGTCTGTTATTGGGGTGTGGAGCTTGACAAATGCCATAGGGACCCTTAATGGCACAGAGACATTTATTTTCTCTGGGGATAAGGACCTGTCAATTTTGCTGGTGTTTAGGAGCAGACAAATTAGGCCTTAAAAATATGATCTACAAGAGGCAGAGAAAACAAGACAACCCATAATAATATCTTTAGACCCAACGAGGCAAACAAGCAGACTATAAAAACAGTGATACAATATCCATTTGCACATTGGGACGTGACAACCCAAGAAAGCAGCAAACATCTTGAAACACCTCAGCCAGACAGACAGCTGTCCTCCAAAAGATAAGGGGGAACGTGGGGAAGCAAACATTATTCTTTCCTCTAATTGCCATTTGATGAGGAGGAATATTAACCTAAATTGTTCCCAGCCCTTTTAAGAGACATTTAGTGGCTCGGTTGCTGAGCCAGCCCAGTAGCTACAGAATTAAGCAGTTGCTGACAAACCCCTACTCCACTTGTGGTAATTTCACTGAAGGCAGATTTCACAGCTCATTGGAGCCTAAACCCAGATATTAGACCAAAAAAATACAAACAAGAAGGAAATGCATCATCTGTAATTCCTGATTATTCCTTCAATACCAATAAATAAATAACAGCATTTACAGGAAACCACCCAGCAATTAGGTCTTTAAGTGTTTGTTGCTTCACACCCAATGGATCCAATTGGCTTTAATGGAAGGATATTTTTCCTGCTTAGCACATTCATGTAAGAATACACTTTGACCTTCTTACCTTTGGTAAAATTTCTGTTGTGCATCTCTGGCTGAAGGACAGAGCAGCGTCAAATTTTACAAATTAGTGGCTTAATAACCCTTCATCTTCATCACCTTGTACTTCACTAAAAATAAAATTATGGCTCCATTAAAAATAAGGAAGTTGTTTTTCTAGAATTTTTCCTACCTTCTACGTAACAAAATAAAGTGGTTTTTTAAAAACCAAAATCCTCAAACTGTGAAACTCTTCGTAAAATACTGTTAGCTACTTTGATACTAATTGCCAAAATTAATTTCTTCAAACTCAGGACACAGAAATGACACCATTTTTTGAACAGAAAGCAGATCTACCCAGTTCTTTGACCAAAACAAGCAGCTTCTGTCAGGGCTTCCAGTGCTCACACCTTGCAGACACAAAATAAGCAGAGCTATTTGGAACGAGATTTTTTGAAGTGAAGGACTGATGCATCAGACATTTTCTCAAGGACACCCCGACAGCCTGTGACAGCTCTGGGCATTCACTTCAGAACAAGCTGTCTCCTCCTTACCTGAGCTATTTAGTGTGAAATCCTGCTCTGAAAAATGACTGTGCAATGATAAGAACATCTTCCTCCCCTGTGTCTTAATCAGTTAGTAACAAAAGTAAGGTTAATAAATCCACTACAGAAAGTGTTGTCGTGCTGTATAAATCCCTTCCAGATGGCAGCAGTAACACCAGTGCAGCATGACCTCAAAATAATTCTTGTATTTATCTACCTATTGTAGTGCAATCCTTTTAAGCATCCAAATTATGGCAGAAGGAGCTCAATAGAAAGAAATATTGACTTATATTTAAGACTGCACACCTAGATATCTACAGAGTTCTGAGAAATGGAAAAAGTTGCAAGTTCTTAGAATTCCTGAGTGTCTCATAATGACACTTATTTGTAATGATACAACAGTTATTCATTTTCGCCTCCAAGATAAATGGGAAAAGCGCAATTACAAATTCATCCAGCTTAATATCAAGCAATATCTTCACTGCGACCTTCTCCCACATCATGTTTATTCATCAGAAGAGTTATTTTTATTTGAGGGGTTTGGCGTTAGTACTTTGGCATGTGTGGGCTGAATCCCATGGCTAGAGAGCACACAGAAAATATATGGATAGAGAGCCTGGACTGTGCAGCCTGTCCTGGCTCCAAACCCCTCCACAATTCCTGCAGGCACCCCCCGAGCCCATCCCTGGAGCTGCCCTGCCCTGCTGCATCTTCAGAGCTGCTCCAGAAAAACCTGCCTGCTGCCCATGGTCCTACCCCCCCACACCGTGTCTCCTCCCCAGCGAGCGGTGGGAGCAGCCAGGCGCTCCAGCAGCTCCCAGTGCCTTCGGTGGGAGGGAAGCGCACCGAGAAGGGATCCCGCTGCCACCTTCCCAGGAGAAATTCCCGAGCCTTACTGGCACAGGACCATCGCAGCCCAGTTACCGCTGCACAGCTAATCGAGCGGGAAAGAACTGATCTCAGTTCCATTTCTTGGAGTGCTAGCTTTTATTGTTATTATTTTTTAACACGAGGAAATGCAAAGAAATGTAAATAAGAGGTAATCTGCATGAAAGCGTATTTTACCACAGAGACCTCGGCAGAAAAAGAGCAAGAAGCCACAAGGAGTGCAGTTTTTACACATAAAAACACTTAAATTTGAAGTGAGGGAGCGAGGAAATGTTTAACTCTGCTCACACAGTATTGGTTTAGGATGCAAATCCATAGGATAAAAAAAAAAAGACATAAGTTACTTGTCATAAACCTCAGCATCCGAAGGCTGCAATTAGAACAAACCAGACTAGGAAATGTGGAGTTCTTGTTTACAGAAAGAAGAGGATTTTAATAAGCCATTAATCCATCACTGTGTATCACAAGTCAAGCAATTTGCAACTGAACACGAGAAAAACTTGTCTGGGTCACACCTGCTACTTACAGAGTGTTGACATTCTTGCCATGTTTCACAAATATACTGTCAAAACTTGAAAGTACATGACAAATTTATGCAATTAAGTTTTTGTTTGGATTACTAAAACAAGCCATAATTGATTGCTCATATTCTTTACTTCATTAATGACTCTCTAATTAGCGAAAACTTATCAGTATCTGTGGCTGGAGGGTTAGCAGCCAGTGATGGAAATACAGGTGTGAAATAACCCAATTTACGATATCAGATCATGTTAATGATTTCACAGGAAGAAGGAAGGTCCCATGAAATACACTCTGGGTTCCTATTACTACCTACTGACAATCACAGTTTTATATCACAAGAAGATTACTATACTTATCTTCTCATTAGTAGCTAATTTCACTCATTCCTCCTGCCATACTAATTATAAGAAAATTTCTCAGGCTGAAATGAATTAATAGGGCACTTGGACCCCACTCATTTTTCTCATGCTAAAATAATTAGTAAGCACTTATACACAAAAAATCAAAATACTTGTGTTAACTAATTAGTAACACTAAGGACAATAAAGCCTGTAATACACTAGAAGTAAGAAAAACTCCTTTTAGTGAGTAAGGCTCATCAGATTTCCCTAACTTGCAGTTATATTACAATAATAGCAGGGAATTGAAAGCAAAACATGGCTATTGTTAGAAAAACATTTCCTTTTCAATATCTCGGTAGCTGTTCCTCCAAATGGAAAGTGTTGTAACAGTGCACCCTGAAGTTAGTGCTGAAATCAGAGTTATTCACGATTTAAAGGGACTGATTAATGAGCTGATGAATTTCACTGATTACATTGGTTTTATCAGAAAAACAAATGGGGCGTGTTTTAAAACTCCACAGATAGGGTTTAAAAGCAGCAAAACAAAGCCTACTATCTCTGAGTGGTATTTCTCTTCCTCTGTGGCTCTCCCAGGGCTGTTCCTGCTCCACGTTGAGCAGAGATGCCACCAAGCCAAACGTGGTAAGTGCCCAGTGAGCAGCAAAGGGGGTCCTGCCAAAAACCAACCTTGGGAGTGTGAGACTGTTTTGCCACCAACCAAAAGAGCCCACTGCTACTTGACTAAGGCACTCTGCTGCATGTTGGGGAGACTCAAATGGATGCATAAGGACTCAGAAAATATCTGGGTCAAATCATATGGTCTTTAAGTACCCAAACTGACTTTGGCAGGCTCAGCCTGTCTCCCCGGGTAAACCTTAATCAGAGTTCTCATACCTGTCTTTACACTCAAGGAGCAGCTGGATTAATTCCTGTTTCTGACATTGAGCAGCAATGGGATCTCATTGTGACTGATTTCTGGGGTATAAAACAGGAACACAGACTATTGGAAATTTTAATACTAATATGTGGTCTCAGAGGAAGAAAAAACGAAATCACAATTTTGTGTGCTGCAAATTAATGCATCATTTAAATGTTCTGGATGGTAATATTACCTGTAAGCACAGCAGATGGTTTTAACTTGCAAGAGCAAATTTTGAGTTATCTGAACATCAGCACCTCAATATAAAGTAAAAACTATTTAGAGACATATTCTGTGGCAATTACTTTATTGGAATCAAGCCCCTTATAAGTCTCTTTAAACAGTTTTGTCCAGAGGGTACGGGATTAATCATCCCACTGGACTTTAATGAACACACAATGTTCCACAGAGAGCTGGTTCGAGTTTGTCTGTCTTTCCTTCCAAATGGTACAGCGTTACACTCACGTAAGTTCAGTTTTTGTAAAAATCAACCAAACAAAAAACCAACCCCACAACACTATGAACACAACTCCAAACCTCAATTCCCTAAAACCAGACCAACCAACTCTGCCAAACTATCTGACCTGGAATCACCGACAGTGTTTGCATTGGGGGAACGCCTGGTGGGTTCCCTTTCAATGTCCCTTTACCAGGCTCTCTGAAGATCAAAGAGGTCTCGCTGGGGCAGCTGCATTTTCATGCCAATGGCCAGCAGAACGAATGGCCTTCAAGGGAAGTGCTCAGTGAATCCCTAAGTAATAAGGCAGCAGAACACAGGATAAAAACCTTCAAAAAGGTCAGCGGAGATGGAAACAAAAAATCTTGACTGTTAACTGCAAGGCTTTTTTGGTTTGGGGTTTTTTGTTTAACTCCACTACCCCAGAGTTAACAAATAACCGTGGAATTTCACTGTATTTGGCACCACTTTCTCTAAAATAAGGAGCTGTGTTAATGAAAGCAACAACTGCTGAGAAAGAACAAGAAACATGCGAAATTCAAATCACTGCACTGTTTCTCCTCAAGATAAAATGCCTTTTGTTTCTTATTTCTAGCACTACTGCTTAAGCAAATATTTAAAGAACAACAACAGAAATCCCCCAGGATATTAGGAAATCAACTGAGCAGATGATTAACCTCACTATGCATTTAATATAAACAATTAACAAAAATATACAGTGCTTCATAAGAATCAATTAAAGCTGTCTTTTTGTAGTGTAATAGGAATCTAACAAACTAATTCTAATCACATACTGACTATTCCAACCGGAATGGAACTTCTCCCTCAGCCCTGCAGTGTCCCCCTCACCGGGCACTGCCCTTTGCCCTCTGGAGGCTCACAGGTGCTGTTTGCCTCCATTCCCACCCCAGGTTTCCATGTGTGCATTTATGCAACACTCCTGTCATCATTTTCCACGGATCTCCAGCTTCCCAAGCCAACGGCAATTGTGCCACATTAAGGGCCCGGTCACACACAGTAATTCTGAATCAATTCTGCATGTGCCATGAAGTTGAACCGAACGTGGACGACTGCCAACATCTTTTTCTACAAAAACATAATTTCCAGACAGAACAAGAGAACTGGTGCAGCACAACCAGGCATGTGGAATGTCAAAATGAGCCCCTGCCCTTCAGGAGGGGCCAACAAAATAGATGACATTGAGCTCTCCTGAAGCAGCTCATTAGCTCTCCCTGCACTGTGTTATTACATGTTCATTCCTTAACTAAAACAGTGTTCGTATATTTACATAATTCTTTTCCCCAAAGTGAGTTCACATAACACACATGCCTGTGCTTCACTTTAAGCTCCCTTGTGATCAAAGGTGACCTTAACCCTCCCAGATTAGCACAGCAACCTCTGCCATCTTACTAGAGCACTTCAAGCTTCCTCCCCCCCCACCCTATTTGTTTGGAGGTATCGTGAAGATTTTCATGGAAACACCAGAATAACTTTAAAACACTGCAACACCACCCAAATGATGAGCAGGAGCACTTTTTCCAGCACCATTTCAACTGATAGATGGGAGGAGACAGCTCTAGAGGATCCCTGACAAATCTCCTTGAAACTCTGTACTATGGGATCCAAATGAAGACAAAGCAAAGTGGTTACTAAGAATAACCAGGAGTTTTAGACTACTTTGTATATAGGCCAAAATGTACTTGATGAGGCTGCAGTTCTTTACGTCACTCCTCAAGTTTAAAAAAACATTACAATAGCCTTAGATGAAACTTCGCAAGCTTACCTCAGGAACTCTTAAAGAGTGGTCCCTCCCTTCACTCCACTGCCCATGAAAGCTTAGAGATGAACAAAGCATCAAGGTAATGCTCTCCATGAATCTCAGCCACACAAAGGGCTCACAAGACTTGACTGTCACAGCAGAACTCAGCCAGATTTACGTCTGGGAGCTTACCCCAAGGGCCAGGTCTGCCTTCTGGCGACACTATTCACTGGGAAAGGGCCAGTGACCACAGCCCCAGGAAGGTGACCCAGGCTGGCTCATTTCACTGCAGCAACAGCACGTTTCTAGAGCAGAAGGGTTATGTTCCATGGTCCTGGGCTCTGAGTCTCCCTGGGCTTACTCGCAGATGCTTTAAATATAATTCTCTCTGTATTTATCCGGTCAAAGTGTGTGAAAGCGTTTCAGAGTATTGGGTTTAGGACCTGGAACACAATCCTTTTTTTGCTTGCCTGTAGTTCAATATAAGTACACGATGTGAGTGGGTTTTTTTGAGTGTTTCATTGCATTTCCCTCTGTTGGGTTAGTGATTCAGGACAAACCAAGGCTGGCACAACACGGGGAGGACACAAGAAGGGAAAAATTTAAATAAAACCCCTACTTGTAAGCATTACTAGGGAAAATCCCAAAAAGGATGTGATGATTCAGAATTAATAGCACAACTCCTATTTACAACACATCTCTTACATCACAGACACGCTCCTACATTTCCGAATAAACCCAAAGTAACCATCATGCTTCACAGTTAATTTTAATGGCAAGATTAACCTCATTACTGGAATAGCACCCAGTCTCACGTGCAAGCCACGGAGCAGACTCTAAGGCTGCCAGGAAGACTGAAAAATCTAGCTATGATTCAGCCAGTTTTAAAAGGAAATCTCTGCATGTTTCTACCATTCAGTGCTTCTCTTCCAAAATATTCCTTATACTCAAGACAAAAAGAAGCTCATATTCATTGTGTTCAGAGGTATCCCACAGAATTCACCCTGGCCATGCACTACCCACAGGGGAAGCAGCAGGGCCTCACCATTTGAAAGGTTTTATCAAGAATAGACAATGTTTTCAGCAAAAGCAACCTGTACCATCTGCAGGGTCGACTTTGCTGTTCACTTCTTAATATTAGATGTTAACACCATCTCTGCAAGACAGTTTGCATCCTCCTTCACATGCCAGAGAAATTAAAACAGATGCTTAATGCGCGTTCTCGAGTTCAGGGAAGGTATCACTGATAATTATTTTACCTTCCCAAGCCTGTCCCTGAGCTGTGGCTGCCACAGCATGTGCAGCACTTGCTATTTGACAGCCTGGTGAGCTCTAGGGGTGTGACAGGCAAGAAAGTTGCCGTGGAGTACCCAAAGTTTTGGGTAACTAACAAGGCACCGAGCAGAATGTTTGAGATTCTCCCTTTCTTCTGGCTCTGGAGCCTGCCAGTTTAAAAGAATAAAGTGCATCCATGTGCCTCTCAGCCTTCCCCAGCTGCTGCGTTCTCACTGTGTTTGCTGCAAACCATCCCCGTTCTAAGCCACAGCACTTTCATCACACACCTCAAGCCTGTGTCACCTGTGCTCCACAATCCAGTCATCAATCCACAAAACTCCCCAGCCCAGTCTGAACCAGCCTTGCTCAGCTCCTTCTCTCCCAGAAGCGTTGGCATCTACCTCATGACATCACATTCCAGTTAGGAATTCAGCTTGCAAGAGAGAGACAGCAAGAGCACTCTGGAGAGCGAGCACGAGAGGGCACAGGAAATCTCTGGGGTAACAAAAAATAGCTAAATGGGGGGAAAAACCTGGATCAGTTATTAAATGGCTTATACAGGACAGCTGACCTCCCAGGGGTTCAGAGAATTCCCCAAACAAGCACACAGCAACTACAATAGCAAGAAAAAAAAACCACAGGAGAGAGGTTCCTTGTCTCTTCCAGCTTTATGTGTTCCTCCTGCATTCTAACAGGGAAAGAAGTCCTGAAGGAAAGGATACCACAGCCCTCTGCCAGGGCAGTGATGCTTCCAGGGCTGGGAGAAAGGGGAGGAGACACCAGGAGCTTTCACTACGTTATTCCAACATCCAAACCCGTTATCTCCTGATAGCACATCCCGTGGCTCGCCTGCCTTCACACAGTGCAAAGACTAGAGTTACCATCTCCCAGGCCTCAGCTTGAGTTAACTCCTGGTGCTTGGGGCAGGTGCTGGGGCCACTGGCATGAATGAAAAGGAGCTGTTGCCCTGCCCTGACCACCAGCACAACAAACGATGAGATCTAAACCATCCTTTGAAGCAGCACAGAAAAATACACTTGAGAGAGCAACAGGCAGCAAGTGAGTGAATGAGTTGATGACTCACGTGTTTTAACCTGGTTTATTTATGGTGCAAACAAAAAAAAGAAAAAAGTATTTTGCTAAATTAGTCTGATTATTGTGATCCTATTCCTGCTGAGTCAGTTGTCAGCTCACAGCACTCCTCAGATGAGCACGAATAAATAAATCAGGAATACATCATGTAAATCAAAGAAAGGAAGCATAAAATAGCACTGTAGTGGAGTTTACCATTCTCCCCCAGGAAAATCCTCTGCCATGATTTTAGGCAGGCAACAAAAGAAGGGAACTCAGTTTTTCCATGATGTTCTGTTCCAAAATTGATCCAGCAACATAAAACATGATAACCCCAGTCCTTGAAAACTCAAAGCAACTCTGGTAAGTTTGCTGTACACACTATAACCAATTTGACTTTCCAGTTCCTTCAAGTTTTACTGAAACCATGACAATATTTTAAGAGTTCAGCTGTAATATCATCTTGTCACATCAACAAGCATTAAAAAAATATAGGTAAGTAAAAATTATTCACCTCCTGGATCATGATCATAACAGCCCCAAGAAATTGTCAAATAATTCATTTGCACCAACTTGGATGCCTCCTGCTCATTTAAGGTTAATTAATGTTAACTTGGATATTTATAAAAAAACAAAACCTGTGGAGAACATCCCACTGCCAGAAGAGTTTGACCACAGGTCAGGCTGTGACACTTTCCGTGTCCCAGAAAGGTCCACGTGCCGAGCTGCTGTTACAACACTGTTAGTTTATCTCGAGCAGCTTTTTCACTCCCTACACCAACAACTACCACACGTGCCAGAGGAATAACAAGCATGGGATGAAGCAATTCTTTTCCCTTCAGCATCACCCACAGCCTAGAACTGCACCAGTCACACCTGCCTCCCACGTCACCACAGTTCCTCCTCATCACTCAAAGGTACTAAACAGTGCCTGGGGCTCCCCGATAAATTATGTTCTTCTAGAATATGTACATCATTCATAAAAGGTGAGGATGGTTTTTATTCTTTTCAAGATAACAAGTATTCTCATGAATCACTGCTAAACCTTACACAAGATCAGCTGCAGTAATGATAGGTTTATACCAACATATAAAATATAAAGTTATCAAGCCTATTATTCCTATGCATTCTTACAAAAAGCCTAAGTAGTTCAGCATACAAGGCCAATAGTCTGAAAGTCAGTAAGAGTCCATGGGAAATAGTAACAGTGCATATAATACCTAAACCTAGAATTTGATATTTTCAATATTGTCTATTAATTGCAGGTTTCCTAACAGATCAGAAATAGAAAGAAGCTACAACTTTATTTATTCAATAACCATTCTGGTGAAGAAGTTAAAATTAATTCTTAATGGTCATTACCTTGTCTGAGTCGCATGAGACACACACACTTCAATTTTTCCTTCAATTATTGTAACCGGAAAGATTTCTTTGCCAGGAACCAAAGACCAGCAGGCTCAGCACCTAGCTTTTGATTTGGAGATACCTACCCACTTATTAGCAAAAGGAAAATACAAAGCACTGATCAACAGCTGGATACAAATACCCAAAGCCACGTTGGGTATTTTACCATCACAGAAATAATGCAAGTTTATTAATGCAAAAGTCATCTCAGAATAAAAGCCTTACACACGTTTTGTGTCAACACCAATAAAATCAAACACCCATAACAAATACAGCCAGTTTTTCACTGTCCTGTAAACTGGAATTATGGTGTCTACATCTATTTCCTAGGATAAGTCTTATAATTTATCAAGTCAGCCTAATACACATTTCTGTTTGGAACAAAACCCTGCCAGGTCTAAGACCTGCACATCTCCAGTGGGGCAAGTGCAGTGAGCCAGAGAGTGCACCACCTATACTAAACATGACCTCTCCAATGCTTTTTTGTCTGTAGAAATTCCAGGGTACTTCGCCCTCCCCCTGTTCTTCCTGCAGGTTGTGGACTGAGCCAGGCTGGGCAGGGTGACCCCAGACAGCAGCTGAGCACCCACAGAGCAACTCGCTCACCACCCCCCCCCCCCCCCCCCCCCCCCCCCCCCATGTAACAGGATGGAAGAGAGAATGAAGCAGAAGTAAAAACTCATAGGTGGGGGATAAAGATGATTTAATAAGCAAGGAGAACATGGAGAGGGAGCAAATGATGACAAGTGAACCAGTCTCCACCTCCCACGGGCACAGTGGTGCCCCCAGTCTCTAAGCAACAGCCTCCTTGGAAGACAAACCCCCCCAAGCTGTTTTCTCCTTGGGTTTGGGGTGTTGTTGCTGAGGACAATGTTCTGTGGGATGGAGTGTCCCCTTGGCCAACTCGACTGCATCCCCAGGCTGCAGAGGAGGAGAAAGCGTGGTCACTGCTCAGCAACAGCCAAAACATTGGTGGGTTATTGACACCATTTTAGTCACAAATTCAAAACACAGCACCATATGGGCGACCACAAAGAAAATTAACTCCATCCCACAACCCAAAAGGATGGGGCATAAGTTATTAATAGATAATACCAAAGATAAGAATAGATCTGTTTAAAATCCTCTTTCCATCTGCCTTGTCTATACAAATGTCAGTGTTTGCTGTGAATTCCACTTGTCATCACCCAATTCTATGAGGACTTCTAAATCTGAAAATAAAAAGTCTTAGTTTTAAGTAAAGTCTTCCGTTAGTTCAGTAACAATCTCTAAGCCTGAAAATGCTTTAAAAACATCAGGAATTTTCTGTTTTCTGTCTTGTTCTGCTCTTTCTAGCAATGCAGATCAGAAATAATAACTTATTCCTGTATCCCAAAGAACACCAACAGAATTCTCTTTCATCCCCAGAGTAACCACAAATTTAAAATTCATGCAGAAGAACTGTGGACACCACAGGACTTAGTCAGGTACATCAGATTTATGTTAAGCCATTAAAAAGCATTTACTGTATTTATTTCTACAGGCATCCTGCCTGCCTAGACATTTCTAAACTTTATGCTCCTATATGCAGGAAATATATGTAAATGGAGTATCCACTGCAAAACACTCATTTTCTGCTCTCCTCATCTTTTTTTCTTGGTTGGAGGAAAAGAGGAACTGAAGATTCTATCACCAGTTTGAGACAGAAATATTATATATGCTGGGTTATCTTGAGGAACTAAAATGTCCCTTGGTTATCATATTCCAAAGCAAAACCTATTACACTTACTCTGCATATATTATGAAAGTTTTAAATCCCATCTGACATAAATTCAATTAAGCACATCCTTAGAAGACAGCCGTACAGGTAACGGAACGACTCATAAGGATGTTTAAAACTTCATTAAGGGATAGAGGTAAATTGTATTAAGATTTATTCAACTAACTCAGCAATAAAATAAGTCCAATGCAGCCTTTAACGGGAACCGTGCTCGCTCACTACGCCAGCGCTTTTGGAAAAGTAAAGGATGCGTTGGGAAGTGCCCAGTTTCCAGATTCCTTCAGGATTTCCTTCCATATTCAGGAGCCACCATGAGACAGGTGTTACAGGGACAACTCCACCCCACATCTGCTGGGCCTTCGCCCCCTCCTCACACACCCAGTGCCTGTGTGCCTCAACAAACACAGCACAGCTCCTGTAGAGCAGCGCCCAGAGCGCTTCATTTCCAGTGCCACGTGCGCCCGCAGCTGGGAAGCCGCCTCTTGGGAAGGAGCTTGAACCCTTTGGAGGCAGGAATTCTTCTCCAGACGAACTGGAGCACAAAGAACATGGTTCTGTCAGGCCATGAGAACACTCACACGTGCAGGTTGCTCAGCAGATGGGTCAGCAGGGCATATCTAACATATTCAGAGCAAGGCATTTGTACTAACTCTTAAAAAACCCCGAGTTCTAATGGCTTTGTCTTTAGAAGTGTTCATATGGAGACTACTTTCTAAAGATTTTTTTCCTGTTTTAGCTATTTATTCTGCCATTCCTGGAAGCAAAGTGAGCTTATTCTGAGAAATAACAATTTCCTTCCAGGTTCAAAGACAATATATGGATTATCTATAACTTTTTATACAAGAAATATAATTTTTGTGGAATATAAGTGTACCATAGAACTGTTCATCTTTCAAAACAGCAATTTCACACTTGTTCACTCTAAAATAAATCCTGACTAAAACAAAATAGTCAGAACAATGGCAACATTCACTGCTTTAAAGTTCAAAGGAAATATTACTTTGTCGCCTTATATGAGAATATTTACAACTATTGTTTTTAAATAAGATATCTCCAGCACTGATGTATCCTTCACTTAGAATCTAAAATGAAGGCAAGTTTTTAATTTAGTCTTTAAACAATCACACCAATAATGATAACAGCTGCACCCTTTATCAAGGCAGAAGAGACATCCTGCTGTGCCTATTCATCAAGAACACCAGGCTATTACAACATGGATAGTTTAAACCTGTTTAGTCTTGATTATGCTGATGGGAAGTGAAAACTGCCTCATCCTTGCATACAGCTGGAGCCCTTTTCACTGTTTTTCTTTCCTTTTAGGAAAAATTAATAAAGGAAAGGAAGATTACTAGTTAGAGAATGGCCAGAAGGTCAAGGGATCGATGCTCGTCTCTAGCCAACACCTGGAGCTCCACATCCAGCCTCCCATTCCCTCATGCAGGAAGGACAAAGTGAAATAACCCACTGGAAGAGCATCAAGGAAGGGGGACATGGGAGACAACACTGCATGGAAGAGGCTGAGCTGTTGTTCAGATGGGATGTGATTGATCTCCTGCCTGAGACGAGGTTGGACACTCTGCTGGAAGGGGGAGCAGCAACACTTGGAAAACTCCTGAGGGAGTCGGATCTGCTGACACAGCAGAATTGAAGTGAGTATATATTGCTCACTTCAATATCATAAAGTGGCTGGGTCATAACCTTTTGAACAGGCACTCCCCAGACCCCCGTGAAATTAATGCTTTGGAGGGTGTGTTACCTAATCTGTACAAAACACACACGCTGACAGTTCGTGCTCTCAGCAGCCACAGAGGTTAATAAACTTGATCTTCACTGGGACCGTTAATAAACGGGGCTTTCTCTCCAAGTACAGGAGAAAGTTCTCGAGTTCCCATCCAAAAACTCATTTGGTATTTATCTTTCTGAAAAGAAAAACTAACAGCTCGATTCCAGTGATGACAGATGGATTTGCCACCCAAGGAAGTGAGAGGGGAATAGTGGAAGACTCTGTGTTCAAAACCCAAACACAATTCTGTCCAGGCAATTTAGCTCCATTCAGGAACTACGAGGAGGAGCAGCAGAATTCTCACTAAAAGCCCAGAAAGAAGAAGGTCCCTTGGAAAACTCCTGGCTAGAGTTAATTACTGAAAATGGAAAATGTCCGGTTGTTTATCGACTTTGCTATTGTATTTAAGAATATCCCTACATATAAAGCACCAGTCTGGCAAAGTGATATTGATTTCAGCTTGATAATTACAACCCGAGTAGTCCCCTTGCAACACAGAGCTTTATTCAATAAAATATTTACCAGGAAGTTCTTTGGGCCATACAGGACAATCAATTACCACCCATGATCTCTTACAGCAGCAAAATATTAACTTGGGCATTAGAGAAAATTTGGTGCCGATTGGGGGTTTTTTATCGTATTTGGGCTTTGCTGTTTTATTGTTTGGGGTTGGGTTTTCTTTTGGGGTGGGGAGGTCAAGGTGGTGTTAATTCTTGGGGAGGATTCTTTTTATTTGCTTTAATAACTAAGAGCATTAATACCATAATTGTAAAAACTTTTACAATACTAGTAATTTTCTTCACCATGGCAGAGCGTAATTACATGTTCCAAGCTTTCTACTTGCATTCAGTAAATAATCAGCCTCAAATGAGAGACATTCCCAAGTTCTTTTGAGATTAAACAGTACAATTAACATAATTAATATTTAGTGGGTTTTAATTTCCCAGTAGCCCACACTACATTGCCTTTAAGTAACACAGCACTCAGTAAAGTGGTCTAGGAATGTAAAAACAGAAATAGAGACAAAACCAGGTAAACAAACATGCAATTAATCAATATCAGAAAAAAGTACTTGTAATGGGCATAGAAAGAATAGTTGGTAATTTAATTAAAACGCACTAAAAAAGAGTGATTGATAGTTCAACTAAACACTACCTTTCCCCCATCATCATTTGCTTTATGATTACCTGTAATTAGATATGACTTCCAATCAATTTAAATAAATCTGCAGCCACTTAATGAAAAAGTCTGAGAACATTTCTCAGTCTCCAGTTCTGAGCAAGGAGGGTCAGCAGGCCATTAAAATGCTAAATCTGAATGGCTAGAAAAGAGTATTCAGGATAAGAAAGAATATTTTATAGTTATCTAGCACACCAACAATGAAATGAAAATATACCGAGTATATTAATTCTTATTCAAAATTGAAAATAAGCTTAAAATAATGTATTCTGAGATAAGCTTTTCCAGTCTGGGATGGATGTGCAGGTCCACATAATCATTTCTCAGATACTACTTGTCAGAGTTTAGACAAGGTCAGTTACCATGAATTTATTTAAGCAATAAAATAGATCAAGTTTTTTCACTCAAGAATTAATGTCTATATTAAATATTTATACTCTTCATACAATACAATTCATGTAGGATACCTTGTGAAAACATCAAATACGGACATATTTGCTCCAAAAATAAATACATATACTTCCCCCCCCTTCCTTCTTAAATCACTTTGGTGATTCTCCAACAGGGCAATGAAACGGTGCAGAAATGAAGCAAAGCAAGCCAGGAGAGCATTTGTGCTGTGCTGTCTGTTCCCCTGCAGGAGGGGAAGCTGCAGCTGCATCTCAGAAATCTCACTGGGGCCCAACATTGCCCTGAAAATTACATCAAGCAAAGAACAGGAGCTTTGTCACTCCTCAAGTTCTATTCTAGACATCGTTAAAATCAAGACTTGAAATCTTTAAAAAAGGCAGTATTATGAAATCTGTCACTTGCTGCCACCATTGGAGCAATTTTAACTTTTACCAGAATGTTGTTGGCACCCTGAGTTCTACCTGCAGGAGAAAGAAATAACATTTGTGACAGAAACTAATATTTCTGACTCAACAGCATTTTTTCCAAGGTAGTTGCATGAAGTAATATCAGGCTGTTTTATTTCATAACAGACATCATTTGGTAAAGATCAAATTGGAACGGCATATGAAGTCTCTCACACCTTTTCCATCTGTCAGTGTATTGACTATTTCCCTGATTTATGTACCAGGATGAAACGTTGGTGATGGCTACATAAAGATCTCTAACTGTGGGACAAGAAAATCCCTCCGCTCTAATAGTTCTACTCAATATTCTCTGAAAATAAGCATTTAAAGGTAGAAAGGGGAGACTTTGACTCTACAAATCCAAAATGCTCACCAAATCTTCTGTAGAAAATTGGCACAACAGTATCCACCTCTGCTTTATTTCATAAACACCAACAAAAGCCCTTCAAGAGGAGGCCTGAACATCAATTTTAAGCTACCAACAGAGTCAAAAGCTACTTGAAGGAGCTCTTGCTCTTCCAAGGTCTTTGTAAGTTCTACTATATTACATTACTTGTAAAATTACATGGAATCTTGCATTTAATAAGTCTTTTGAACTTGAATTAGCAGTTGTTAAAATCGCAAAGGTCAGAAAATGCTGCAATGCAACAACACTCCAATAGCCCAGTTAAGCAGAAGCAAACCAGCATTCATAACCACACTTGGGTTATTTCACTGCTGACAAGAAGCTGACCAGGGTTTTCAGACATTTGTGCCCGAGCTCAAACATACCTCCAATCCCCCAAATACTCCTGTATTTTGATTATCTGAGCGTGATCATCCTGAAGTGAAGTATAAATGGAGTAAGATGAGGAAATGCAGAAGTGATGTCTGATTTCAGTTCAGCACTTCAGTCAAGGTAAATTCTCACTGTGCAGCATCTTTAAAAATCCAGTCACTTACTCAGGCAACTGTGTCTATTTCAGTGTTAAAATTAGACAGGTATATATTTATATGAACATTATAATTTATCTACAGTGTTTGCTTCTAAGATGCTGCGCAGTCAGAATTTTACAAGTGTTACTCCTGTTATAACAGCACTATTTTATACAAAAAAACCTGCTCTGTTTTGCGTTTCCATGTGCTCAGAAATTAGTCCAGAAAAGATGAGACAGTGCTACTCTCAGATGCAAAAATCAACCAAGTTCTCATTTGTTAAAATCATTACTTTCAATAAAATAAAGAACCACTTCAGAGTATTGGATCAGCAATTAAAACCAAACCATTCAGACTCCTCCCACACATTCAAGGAGAAGCCATAGGGCAGAACATCTCTTGCTTTCTCTTCAGCTTCCAGTGGAGGATTTTTTACCACTTAACACTCATCCTCAGAAGAGCTGCCATGTGTGTCCTATAACACAGAAGCAGAATTAAGCTCAGGGAGTCACCGGCAGTCCAGTACCAGGTGCCCCGGGATGGCAAAAGCCCGTGAGGGCACAAGGCTGTGGCAAAGGAGTGCCCAGGCCACAGCAGTGCAGTCAGGCTCCCTACAGCAGCTGTACGGTTTGAATCGGGACATTGCAGGCTTTCTGTATGGAGAAGGGCAGCTCAGCACACCCCTCGTGGTCCTGGGCCAGCAGACATCAAAACCCACAGTCAGCACCTGAAGTGACCTGCTCACTCCAAAGCCAAGCACACAAGCCCATCTTGCTGCCCCTTGGTAGCAGCTTGGTGTCACCTTTGCAGGAGCTGTGCAGGTTTCAAGCAGCACTTGCAGCTCCTCTGCTGCTTTGCTATTGCTCGTGTCAAGCCGTAAAGGAATAAGGAGGTTCAGAGAGGGAATGGCAAACCCTCTCTGTGAGGAATGCAGAGCTGCTGCTGCAGCTTCAGAGTCCCTGGCAAAGTCTGAAAACTCCTGCCTTGGGTATTACTGCTTTTGGGCACCTGAATGACTCCTCTCTAACTGGCTCCTGTGTTACTTCCCCAGCAATGTGTGTGTATATTAAAATACATTATGTATTAGGAACTACAAAACCCTTCAGGAAAAGTCATCTCCAAACCTATATTCAGCTAATAGTATTGAAGAACAATTCCAGAGAACCCAGCAACTTGATTGAGTGGGCTCATTTTCACTGTTCCTTATCTTGGCTTTAACTATAAAAGAACAAGTCATGCTATGACAAGGACAGCTCTCACACATCGAAGCTTCTATAATTCTTCCTTGAATGGCCGTCACTCTTTAATACATCCCATCATATGTGTCTGAGGCAGCACAGCATTGAACCCCCCGGTACAGACAGGGTTTGCCGTGGTGCTGTGCTCTGTGTCTGCACCAACAGGACCCTTTTACTGAGGGAACCACAAAAAACGAACAGCTTGTACAACCGTGTGAAGCCTCAGTATTCTGCACAAGGTAACAGACAATATTTCTTCCTAAAACCTGAGAAGAAAAAAGGCAGTGACAGTGAAGTCTGACTGAGAACGAAGATAACAGACATGCTGCTCATCATCTTTCACCTCCCTACAGTCCAATAAAAAAAAAATCACTTTCCACATTAGAAATGTTAGCAGAGCTGTTTACCAATGTTGGGTCATGTATCAAGAGCCCACGAGACAATTTTCCATGGTCTTCATAGTAAGTTTGGGGAGTTTCCTGAAACAGCCTCGGCTGGGGCACAGAATTTGGGCTTGTTATTCGATGCACCGCCGTGGCCCGTAATCTGTCTGTTTTCCAATGTATTAGATTAACATTTATCTCTTTAAGCACACAGCTTATCTGTCAAAAAAATCCTCTACAGTGTCTGGAGCAATGTCTCCAAACAGAGTGTCCTAGTTCTGCACAGCCTGTTATTTAGTGTCCCAATTTTCTTCACTTTGATAAAGAAGAAAACTATTCAGTTCTGACAAGTTGATTAACAACAATCAGCATTATTTTCAGAAAAACAGATCAGCTCTTCCCAGAAAAGCTGCAGAACTACTCTCATCTCTTTTTGACGTGGCAGAAATGCACATCAATTCCAAGTGTGAATGGCAGTGATAAAGTCAGAGCAGAGTTAAAGGAGGGTTACAAGTGGGTAAGAATTACACCTGCTAGCACCACTATTACGCTTCACCTGCATGATTTGACCCCAAAATTGTACTTTGGAAGATGAAATATTTTCTACAGATTCTAAAGCTTTCGTTTCAAAATAAATCTTTCTAATCTTAGAACCACAAAAACAGTCTCCAAAACCAAGGTTGCAGCTGTTTCACTATATTTGTAAAAGGAAAAAAAAAATACATTTGTCTTTCCTTTTCTTATTTCTTTTCCCCTCTACCATAGTACCACATAACACAACAGGAATTGCCTGTTCTCACCCAGTTACCCAAGTTTGCTGCATCATGAATTACTAGGTCAGTTTTGACTTCCACATTCCCACACAACTCCTCTGCTTTTTCAGTTAATCCTACAACTGGATCCAAAAGATGTGCTGCTTTGCAATAAAGCTGTTCCAAAAGGGTGTAGAGCTCTGCACTCCCATGGTTTTCTATCTAGTTGGGAACTAGTGAGCTTCCCCACCCAAAACTGGATATTAAAGATCAGAAGGACTGTATCTGAAATCCCAAACTTGTTATAGACAATCATCTGCACACAGAGATAGGGTAGAGTGTTAGAATATGTATTTTTTAATGCTTAAATTACATAATATTTTAATATTAGATTACTATATATTATCGTTACCTTAGAGCTGCTGTTGTTGAAAAAGCAGAATGCTATTAAAAATAAATTTAGGAATATGCAGCACATGACTTTTGCTTATGAAATTATATATTTGGATTGAAATTTGGGCTCTTGCTATCGATTTTTACCACAGTATGTGAAGGGTAATGAATTGTTATTAAACACGACATTCTTGGCTCTAGACTGGAAAAATAAGGATCCTGTGACAGGGAAAAAATGAGAATTCCATAGGTAGCTTCAGCTAGGAGGAGCAGATGGAAACAGGCCCTAACTTCCTACACCTTGTGGTTTAATATTATATTATTAATAACATTGTTCTGCTGCATCATGAAGAACTGGGTAAGTCTTGGCTCTCAGGATTACCCAGCATTCCTCCAGGAAATTCTGTATAATTAGTCATTTGCAAGCCAATTTCAGAAACCTTGTAGCTGCGTGACTTCGAGCTCCGTGAGATGTGCCACGTGTCCAACAGGCACCAGAGTGACCACGGGGGAATTGATGGAGGGATTAAATAAGCCTGAACATTTTCAACTTTATATCTGCAGTTCAGCAGGAGAGAACTTGCTTCCTTGGAAAACCTTTTCTACCTCTTGCACACATCTCAGGTGGATTAACTGGATAAATGGTGCAAATCAAAAATTCCATACAGTGATGGACAGAGATTCCATCTGATGATTTGTGACACAACATGTTCAAACCAGGAGCCCTTGAATTTAGAGAAAAACCAATAAAAACCTATTAATAAGCTAAAGAAACTTCCTTTATAATGGTGAAGCCCATTTGTGTATCCAGGTCCCTCCCAAAAAACCAGATTCATGGCAGTACCTATTTTTTTCCCCCTACAATGATGGTTTTTCCCCCTCGAGAGTTAATGGCAAAGAAAGTACTTAGCAATTAACATATTCTCAATGCCCCTCGTATCCCTGTCTCTATTCGGAACACTAAACACATTCCACTGCAGTAATTTAAAGCAATATTATTCAGGTTATCTTTTAGATTATTATGATTAAATATAAATAGGTCATTTCTATTCAGCTTCTTCCCTGACAGAAATTTTGGAAGCCAATTTTTATTTCATTATATACAGGAGTCACATCTTCAAACGTCAAGACAGTCTTTGAATATCAGTGTCATAAACAGGGCTCAAACTCAGAGATAAAAATGAAAAGCTGGAATCATATACAATCCTAAACCACAGCAGAAGGGAGACAGCTCATCACATTCCTTTGCCCACAATACAAAGTCACAAAACAATACAAGCTGGCTGCAAAGCTGGGATCTTAAAGGCAATTCTGAGATATTCCAGATGGGGATGAATGGAAATCATACAGCACCTGGACTGGCACATCGGAACAAAGTCCTGACACCAACCAAGCCAAGGTGTCACCACAGCTCAGTGACAGTCACACGCCGCAATCACTGCGCTATTCTAGAAATTCAAGTTGTGATCCATTTGACTGAGGGTCCCTGGGAACATTCCTCGTGTCCTCCAAAACACACACAAAGAACACTTTTATTTTTTGGCTCACCACATGTCAAAGGAGTGTCACAATACGCATCACGAGATCTCTCTTTGAAACCCGTGAAGACAACCGACCACAATATCGATGGAATATAGATTCTAGCAAACTCACTTCTGCATTAAAACACTGCTCCATAAAACAAGATTTAAAACTCACTCAGGATGTGAAACAATATTCATAGCATACTTCCTTCACTAGGGTTTTTACTAAATAAGGAAGGAATTTTGCTTAAAAGCAAATCCAAAAGCACTTGGTGAATTTCTTAACGTGGCAGTAAAAAAGCACTGATCTAAACCATCTCAGGTCCAAGGATGCCAACCCCCTGAGGCACAAAAACTGTAATTACTGCTTCAAACACTCACAGACTATCTGGTCTTACCACTATCAAACTGAAGCATCTCGAAACACAAATATTGATGTAAAATAAAAGCAGTTACATCAACTGAAACAAAACTATGAAACAAAGCTGAGGAAGTCTCCGCTCAGAATCGCTTTTCCTTCTGCATTACCAACATCAAAAGACATTGTGGTTGTGGGTTTTTTTAATAAATACAAGTTCTACAAAGGATAAATGTATTTTTCTGCCAGTAATAATAATTATTCTCATTTAATCCAACACAAATGAGAAAACTAATACCACATCACTGGCTTATTAAATGGAGAGTTTATAATTGAACTTCCCCTTCATTTGCTTGCAAAACTGGAGCTGAAATCTCTTGCCAGTTAAACCACTTTTGTTTTCATATATATACTTTCAATTCTAAGAATGCACATAAATATGATAAATGTAATTTAAACTGACAGAAAAACCCACAAAGAAACAGGGTTTTGCATTGTTAGCATCGTGCAGGTAATCTCTTGGTGCCATTGGAGTTTTCCTCTTACTCCCCCTTGGACAAAAAAAGAAAAGGAAAAATCCATTATTTCATACCTGTCGAATTATTTCTGTTCCTGCTGGAAAGCTAAAATGCCTGATCTCAGCGTGCCAACTCTGCAAGTACTAATAAGAGTATTCTCTTGAGAAAAATGAATAAATAAAAGCTACAAATGGGTAAGGCAGGCTTATTACCCTCCCTTGGTCACTCGGACTCCGGAACTCATTGCTACTTCCAAGCAACCCGGTGCAAACCAATTTCCATAAATCAAAGGAAAATTAGCCACCACCCCTTAAATTTGCGGTGTTAAAGGACATTGCCCGGAATTAGGAACAAGCCAAACACTGTGAGGTGCCAGCAGCAAGCCAAGAGGGGAGGTGGGAGTTGCTTTCTACACGAGAAAACTCCATCAAGAGCAGCATTGCCTGGAAGGCAAGCACAGATTAGATGCAACTTCCTTTTTTTATTATTTTGACTCTTTTAAGCATAAAATCCTCTCCAACAAGCAGTTTGAAGTGACAGCGAGTTGTAGCACAGCCAGAGCACAAGCAGGAACTCCTTGTATCTGACTTCAGCCATCTCCACTGCCACGTCCCTCCTCAAATCACAATTTCCTGAAGTCTCCCGTTCTCCAGAATGAAAAAGGATATGAAGAGAGAGCAATAAGAAAGGTTTGGGAAAAAAGTAATCTCTTACCATGAAACAAAGGGGAGATGCCAAAAAAAGCGCTTTAGAGCATTATTTTCATCTTAAGCAGTGGCAGCTGTACATGTGGAGGGTGAGCAGTGAGCCAGGAGCGGCGCAAAGCAGAACACCTGGCTTTACTAAACAAGCACATGCTTTACAGAACATCTTGTAGCGGTTACAGAGAGAAAGGATCAAAGATCCCGCATCAGCACCGTCACTTCTGCAGAGAACTGAGCAGCAAACCATCATCCCGAGACATCTACGGCTCTCCAAGCCCTAAAATTCCAGAGGCTGCGGAGAGCGACTGCCTTCGCTTAGAAAAGGGGAGCCCTGACCCCAGTGACAGCCCAGAGCCTCGGAGGTAATTTAATTTTTTCATGAGACTATTAAAGACCATGAGAAATCCATCAGCCTCCTTCCACAAGGACAAGTGCAGCCGTCAGTTTTAACCCTGTTTTGCCGAGTGTCCCCTCCTGTTAACCATCACTGCTGCGCTCCCTGGGCTGCTGGGCAAGCAGAGCTCTGAGCACCGTGTCTCAGTCACAAGTGACAGCATTGTGGGGACAGCGCCAGACTTCCAAAGCGGCATTTTACACTTCCTTACGTGCCCCACACAGCCGGGGTGCAGGTGGGGTTTACACCAGCTCTGTACTCCCAAATCTTTTCTCCCTCCACAGCAATCCAGCAGGAGTCCTCCCACCACTATTTCAAGCTTCCTTTGTTTTAAGGAGAAGTGTCAGGTTCTTGCTATTTATTCTCATCATGCAACTAATGAAACTCAGCAGAAAGTGAAATATGAGCAAAAGGAAAGAGTCCAGGTTAGCTCCCATGCCCAAGATGTAACAGCCCCCACACTAAGAGTGAGGGGACAGAATCACTTTAAGATCTCTTTATGAATACAAGAAGTATAGGGAGCATTTTTGAGATAACTCATAACAATAGAGATAGATTTTCTTGATATTTATATAGCATGCTAATCTGTACTTAGACTAAATTGATCTCATGATAAGTCATTAAATTCCTGATAACTTTAGGGTAGGAAAAAAAATGCAGTCATCTACTGTCTTAAATATTTTTATCTAAATAGTGGTTTCCATTCTGAACGAGGAGTGTTCAGCTGAGCAGCGTTTCAGATGCCCAGTTTGAGGTGCCACAGTGCAGCAGGATGCCCACAGTGACACCCTGTACAAGCCTAGATGATTTATAAATGCTTGAGAACACTGCGTGGAACCCACTGACTTGGAGAACACAGCGTCACACCCGAGTTCTTTGAAATGCCCCTATTTTTGAACCTATCTTAGTCATAATGGCACCCCCTGAAGTGATTTAGAAAACATTTTAGATGTCATTTTGATCATCGCTGGCAGTGCCTTTCCAATCTGGCAAGAAAGCCACCCACTGGACCAACAAACTCACATAAAACCTTGAGCAACACAAGCCACAATGGTCCTTTTACAGCTTCATGTCAGAGCCAGACTTGCTGGTGTGCAGTCCACCCAAATCATAAGTTTTCATGCTTCTCTCTAGTAATCCACACACCAAATATCACATATCAAATATTAGTGTTAAAGCCACAGAATGGTAAACAGGATTTGAGATTCTGAGTCTTACTAGAAATATCAGACTGAAAATTCTGAGTTAATTGTCAGTTCTGACGGTCATTAATCTCTAGTTTTGGTTGAATCCCTTTATTTTTTTAATGCCTCAGTTTATTTCCACAGACCATTGAAGGATTAGCTCAAGCTTCTAAGCTATTTTAAACAAAAAGGGATTTCCCTATAATTGCTAAGTAATACAATTACTGATGGCTTCCCTCTGAACTGAGAGAAAGGAATTCTTTTGAACATGGGTTTGCTTTCACAACATGCTTGTTCTGATTATAGTTTTTTTATGACCCAGTGACACTGTGGAAAGCATTTAAACTGGCTTTACCATTCATATTAGCTATTTTTTATCATATTTAATGCATAACTCCTTGGCATCCAATGTAGTTTTCTTTCTGGGAGAAAAATTTTTTTTTAAATCTTTAAAAGGTTTATGGTAGGCAAAAGCCAAAAACCCACATCAACCAACCACTCTTTGCTATAAGATAAATCAAGGTTCTCAAATGAAAAGCTTTCCTAAGGTATTTTCACAAGCAGATTGTTTTCTCAACTCGCTTAAACGGGCTAACAAGTTTTGCTGAAGCTCAACCCACGTCAGAAACATCAGCAACAGAGCAGAGCTAACACTGAGGTGCAGTTCTTTGGCCACGACGGCAGAGGAGCAGCTCTCCCTCCGCTCCATCAGCAATCCTGGCAGCCACATCCCCAGAGCTCTGCCAGACAATTTGCACGGGCAACCTGCTGCTGGGATCAGGTAAAAACGAAGCCACACTGCAAAGAAAGAGTCAGAACTGCACTTCCTTCTCATTTTTGAAAAAAACCAGATTCTATCCAGAACACCAAGCATATTTACTATTGAGCATTAAGGAAAGAAACAGCAAAAGGGGTTAAAGGACTTGTGAGTTTTAGGATCTTAGAGTTGTTAGAATAGTTTGGAAGTGAACATGAAAAACAGTGAAAAAACATCAAAAATCAGTAACTATATTGAATGCCTATTCCCAGCAATGAAGATTGTAAAACACTCTTGAATAAAAACAAGAGTACCTGGGAAAAAAAAGAACCTTGGCACACTCTTGCCAAGACTCACCTTTTCCATTGCAATTACCTTCAGGGCACACAAATGGCCTGAATTCTTCACATGAAAGGAGGAAAAGACACTGCAAGAGCCTCACTTGTAAAGCTACTCCAGCCTTGCACATCCTCATCCCACACAATAAAGAGTGGGAAAGACAAACCCCACTCTCAAACCAAACAGATCTATTGTTTTAAATACAACTTGAAGCCTAAGCAAACACAAGATAAACACTGGGTTATGAAGACATGTAATAAAACTAAAACTAAAAAAGAGGCAGGAAAATCACAGGAGAAGTTCACCAAGAACTAACAATTTCAGCTGCATCCAAGAGCTAATTACTGCTTTAACAGGAACTAATGAGCTCCAAATAAAACCACAGGAAGAATACAAAGGTACTGATACTTTTTAGCAACCCTGTGCTGGTAATTCATCAAACTGCAGAGTAACTATTACTCCAGCCAGTCCCTGTTAGCTCTGTTTGTTTAAAGCTCGTTAAGTTCAAGAAGTCAGCTCAATGTTCACCCTCAGAGTTCAGAAATTACAGACTTAGTACAGAAGCAATTAATAAGACAAACACTAAAATATTCAGGGAGTATAATTTAAAACTTTAAATGTAATAAAGATGTACATAATTCTTACTTTACTGATCTTTTTTTCCTGCTTCTAATACACCAGGCCTCCTTTGCTCACTAAATCACTGCAGAGCTGCTACTCACTTCACTTCAGTCAAGTCAAAACCCTCCACTTCAAGCAGATCAGTGTCTGGTGTCCCCAAGTTCCCACCCTTTCCAAATTTAAAGGTCCTGAATCACTCTGGAGCCAATTCCTGACTTCCAAAGCTACCAACACCCTCATAAAAAAATCTGAGGACTAACAACTACTTGAGGGTTAATTTTTTCCTAGAGCCTTCATGCGCTGCTGCAAACCAAGGCGTTTCAGCTAGAGGTTGATTTCTGCTCTCCTGCACTTGTCACTGCCCTGCCCAGCCATCAGCTCCCTGCGTGCAGCTTGCCTCAAAATCAGGGCTGTGCTAACTCCTGATTACACACGGGCCAACTTTCTTCTGCCACAACTGCAAAGGCACACCAAGCAGTTTGGGTTTCTTTTCACCCGTTATTTCCTTCCCCAGCTGATACGGATCTCTTCTTCCTATCACAGACTATCAGCATCCTAAACTTGTCAAACACCCGGATACCTGAAGAGATAGAGATCTCTTTAACCCTATTTTTTGGACGCTCTCTGTGCACAGCTGGATTTCCAGGCTTCTACAACCAAAAGAACAGCCAACCAGCCAAAAAGCAGCTCAATTCTGACCAAAGACTTACCCACTGGGGGATATTTCTCAAACCAGCCCAGTGATCTGTTTGGGATGCAACCTGGAGGGTTCCTATGGAAAGGAAAACTGAACCGCCCAGTGAATGAGCAGGATCCTCCTCCCCCAGACACAGCCTTGGACTTCATTTCTTTCACTGTACTGAAAGAGTGAGTCCTTCACAAGAATTCTGAACTTCTCAGCTCTTTTTTCCAATCTGAATCCCAGGGAATTCATGGGAATTCCTTCTACTGGTTGAGAGCAGCTCAAAGTTCCCATTTCCTCCGCCTCTTCCCTACTTAGCTCCATCCAAAAGGAGGTAGTTCTCTGTAATTTGCTTAATTTGTTTGAGCTTGGCTCTCTTACCTGGCCAGTACCTCTTACTGTGTTGTTCTTCCCTTTCTTGCCCCACAAAACTCCCTGAGCCCTATTCAGATGCAACTGAAGACGTAAAAACATTTTTACAGACATTTTTCTATTATGTGGGAATTCCTCACAATGTCCATACAGGAGTAGAGCTTTTCTTTCCAGGTTACTGAGGAGTATTTCTCCAACTCTGCAACTTGGAAAGCCACAGGCTTCCTGATAACTCCCAAACATCCAGAGATAGTGCACTTTTTTGGGGGGTTGTTTTGTTTCTTTTTTTTAAATTGACTTTTCTAAACTTCTCTACAAAATTCAATCTAATAAAAAGACTGGATTTTTTTTCCCCCCTGAAGTAACATCACATTCTAAAGGCTAAAGAGAACACTAAAAAGTGCAAAAAGTTTGCTTCCCAATCACATAATAAGCCTGACAAGAACGAGCTGGTTTCCAGGCTGCAAAGCCACTTCGGAGCCTCTCACAGGTTTGGTCCCTTCCTGTTGCACACATCCTACTGCAGCTACAAAGAAAACAAAAAAGGACACCCATACAACTCCATTTGTGTTACATTTTAATAAAGCTCATTATGGATCTTACGGATACAAGTTAGCAAATTTGTTTTGCTTTTCCTCTCTTTGAGCAATATAACGTTTGTTCAAAACATCATAATTCAAACTGGTGTCTTGCAATATCCTAAATCTTAATTAAAAGTGTCTTGCAGTGAGGCTTGAATACAAGCAGCAACCTGCTAACAATATTAAATCTTCATTTAAAGAAATAAGAAACATGTAATCACAGCTGTTAGCCTTCTTGTTTATATAATCTTTGCAAACTACTGTATGCTCACGCTCTAATGAGCAACAATTTGGGGAGTTTATAACAACGGGTTATGGGTAAAACTGTTTCTTTTCTTCCTGTTCACTTTTCCCTTTTTTTCCTTTTCCAAACCAGAATTCACTTTGTGCTGTAACTCGAGGAGTTCACTTATCCTTCCAGCATCAACATAAACCTTCACTTGTGCAAATTACATTTAGGATTCCTTTGTTTTATGCTTTCACCAAGATTTATTTCTGAAGAAAACCAGCAAGTGAAGTATAAAGCAGCGTCGACTCCTCTGTGTCTGTATCACCCTGACACAACCTCTCAGATCACTATGAAATTAATTGAAATCTGTTATTGACTCCCAAACCTAAAGATGGCAATTTAGATGTCACCATTAGCAAACTTGATCTTCATGTTAACATGCAACAACTCTGACAAATGAATTGATGACATGTACAAATTCCTGACATCTGTAGCTTTGGACAGCAAATGGAGATGACAAACGGATCTGATGGCAAATATTATGTGACTCCGTAATTAAGGCTGTACTGAAGTTTGCACTGAAGCTACGTGGGAACAAGAGGATTTTCCACTGACTTGCATATCAGGCAGCTATTTTATGTGAAATAGACACAAGTTCAATTACCCAAAAACACTACAAGCTAATTTAGTGTTGTTCTTCCCCTATTTCACAGAACCCACTAGGCTGGAAAAGAGTTCTGAGATCTTTTCATAGAGGTACAAAGCAGGATGAGACACTAATTCTCCATCTTTGAGAAATAAAGAAGAGTAGAATATTTACTTCAACGACCAAAATCACTTTCATTAACATTATATAGAAATTAATTATGAGAACTTATAAAACCATTTACCAGCTTATTAATTAAAAATAACCATTAATGATTCAAAAGAAATACTTGAGAACAAGTATTTAAGTAAATCAATGCCTCCCTCAGAACAAATACAAACAGAACTTGCTTCCTATACCTGAGGAGATCCACTTTGCTCAGCATTTTGGTAACTGCACGTAAAATTCCCTCTCACAGAAGGGACTTGGCCCCACCGTGTGAAAACACGGAAGGAAAGACAACAGGTCAAGAGCACACTCGGAAATTAAATGGAGCCTTTTCAGACCCAGTTTTAAGGGTGCAAATTAAATAACACTTGAGCACGTGCTTTGATTCCGCCCATCCATTGAGGGAAGCTTTTCAGAAGGCACCCAGGTGCAGCTGGTTTCCCCGGGCACAGCCCCAGGGCAGGCTCAGCCCTGGGCACAGCACCCTGGTTTGGGCTGAGCCACCTCTCCTCCACAGCCCTGGCACGGCACTTTGCCTCCTCACACAGGGAGGCTGGAAAGGGGCCACGATGCTACGGCAGGAGCAGTGCTGAAGGGCAAGGAAAAGGGAAGCAGGGACTAATTTGGAAGGTTTATGTGCCTTTAGCTCCTCTGTAATTCCAAAGCCGGTCTTAAGTACAAATTTAAATAATACCATGAACTGGGCAATAGTCCTTCTGAGTCCATAAAAACCCCAAATGTCCTATGAACAGTCGCTTTCCTGTCCCATTTTTGGATCTCGCCACTCAATTTGCCATTGCCGAACTGTAATCACACATTATCCAGCTAAAAAAGCATCTGCAGTGAGCACTATTTCCATGCAGAAGGAATGTTCTGCCCCCAGTTCTGATCCCCTCTGCCTGTGCCCCCTGGAACCACCCTGTCTCCGTGGGGCCAGAATTGAGCCCTCCAGGAGCAGAACCAGGGAGCTGCTCTCCATGAGGCTTCCTGCAAATGTAGTGGCCAAATCCTACAAGCCAAAGTTCTGCCACAGCACATTTAATACTCTAGATATGTTTTTCTAAACTAAAAACATGCCAGGATATGCATTGCTGATAGATGGTGGTTCTCCTCTGGGCATTTTGGGTGGTGGAAGGGGAAGCACACTTTTCTTCAAGAGCTCAGCTGATCAGGGGAAATTAGGATTCCAAGCTACTGCTCAAATTTATTTCACATTTCTTGGACAATCCAACATAATCCACTGAATAAACTGCTGTATATCTACAACAATTACAGGTCTATATTTTGAACCTTCTAAATTCCAAACTTAAAAAAACTCAGGCGATGGGGGAAAGAAATGGCTCAAGAATAAAAACAATCCATTTGATTCCTGTTGAAGTCAAAATTGTCATCATGAACTATACCCACCTTAAAAAATACATTTCAAACTACTCTGCTTTCTTAGGGCATAGCATTTCATTTGAAGAAATGTAATCATATTTTTATGTATGACCTTTACAGCATCTTTGTTTCAGCTCAGTAACAACTTCCTGGTAATTTCTTTCCACGCAACATTCAATCTTACTTCAGGAAAACCATAACAGAAAACTTCAACAATTCATATAAACAATGGCAATTCTGCCAAGTGTTAAACTTTGGCTTTTCCACCTCTCAAATTAATATTAGATTTGATTTTTAAGCAGTTGAACATACAGAAAGCACAGGCAGACTAAAGTACTGAAAACACTCTAATTTTAAAGGCATTAGCAATATAACCACTGGGTTATGTCAAACGCTACTCAGTTAAGTTACAGCTAACTGATATTTCAATTAAACCAAAGATTTTGCTCTTGTGTATATGATCTTATCAGAGATTGATAGTTCTAAGGGCTTTCCAATGTTCAAGCCATCTTTTTAAATGAAAAATAAATCTGTGAATCTCTACAAAAATCATAAGGCAAGACTAGCTTAAGCTACCAGGGGTTTTTTCATCACTGCCCTTCACTTGTACTGCCCAACTCTTCCCAGGGCTGCATTATCAGTGTGACTGGAGAACTAACCCAGAGAGGCAAAGGAAAAATAGGAGAAATGAGGGAATAATTAAGGGGAAGTCAGCTTCCTGACTCAGTTCAGACAGCACTCCCAGAAATAGCTGTGGGAACAACACACAGACAGGCTCCGAGGGGGTGTAACACCATCAGCAAGTGTTGCTGCTGAGTCCCACTTATTTACTAAATAAAACACTGATAAACATTCCAAGCTTCCAATACTTCAATTAGATATTGTTTGAGGTATTTTTAATGAATCATCTGGAAAATACACCAAACAAACAATATTTTTGCCATTCATTCTTTACTCTCAAGGTACTTGTATTTGTGCATAGAAGGGGAGATTCCTTTGTTTTCATCTCTTACACTTCTTCCTTCCACAGCCATTCAGAGCTGAAGACCATTTCCCACCACTCCCAACTCCTTAAAACCATGTAGAATTGATTGCAACGTATGGAAAGCTTTCGGCAAGTTTCTGACCAAAATCACTGTTATCACACCACAGTTTAGCTACTTTTCTTTCTAGAGTGGCTTGTGATTTTCAGCAAATGCCAACATGGAAGTAACAAAAGATAATTACAGGATATGATTAGAATTTGCTATGAAAGCAGGAACAGAAAACATGTATTTTAATATCTAGGAGGTCAAAACTGTACCAAACTCTACACAGTCATTCACATATTTTATCATGGTTTTACTGTATACATCTATGCATTGATTATAAAAACCTCATGCAGCAATAGCTGGTATCTGTAATTATTACATTTCAGGAATGCAAACAACATCCTTTAAAAATAAACACACTTAGTGCAGAAGTTCTAAACAAATGTTCAGAACAAAAGGCAAAGTTGTAATAACACAGAACACCGTGTTCTTCCCCCTTTGAATTCTGAAAACATTGCCAATATTGCTGGAGCACCTACCATACAAAAATCTTAGCTTATGGTGGATTAGTGGCATTAAACACTGACACAAATGAGCTTCATAGAAGAGCGATACATCAGCGGTCACTGCAGAAATATCAGATTCAAGCCATAAAAGGGGAAAACACCTAAGCGTGTTTCTTAGCCCAGAGCCAGCTTTAGTGTTCACACAGCACGTGCTGATCCAGCTGTCGAGCACAAGGCTCAGCCCCCCCACTTCCACAGAAATACTGGTTCGTAGTTAATAAAGTTATATTGCATTTCTACACAAGTTTCTCTGATTCATAGTCATCTTTCACCTCCATTAACAATTGGAGAGGTGAAGTCTGTGGGCCATTTGCTGGGGTTATTGGGCACAGCTGGCTCAGCTACAGAGTCTTCCAGACAAAGATTCAGGCAGCCCTCGCACCAAAGACAGGCAATCATCTCAAAGGTTCCTAGAAATTCTGAACTTGCTCAGCATGTGTGACTCAAATATAGGCAGAAGTCCATAAAAGAGCTTTCTAAAGTGTTTGATTCTGTACATAGCAGATACTGTAGGTGGACAAAATATTAGTGGTGACCACAAGTAAATTTATGGTAAATGAGCACAGTCAAGAGGTCTGGGGTTGTCCAGTGTGGAGCAGCCCAGCCCTGAGTGCCAGGCAGCAGCTGTGTCCAGAACTGTGGGAAAATATGAGTGAAATACATATATAGGCACACAAATGTATAGAGAGCAAACAGATCTTTCCAGAAAAGAAAATCCAGAAAGAGGAAGACAGGCTGGGGAATCCTGATCATGCACAGCATTACATTTCCACCAGCAAGACTTTTACCCTTCCCAGTTAATACAGTGCATTCAATTCAAACTTAACTGCCAGTTTGTTTTCTGAGTATTAGTACCTGCTCAAGAGGTGGATTAAGTTCCTTCAAAGCCCTAGAGCAGTCAGTGTGTCTAAACAAGGGTAAACGAACCCACATAGTGTTCATCTAAATTTAATTTTTCTATGAATATATAATTTAGTACATCATGCAGTAAAACTGAAGAACTAAATCTTGTAGTTAACGTTGTTTCAAAAAAATTTAGAGGCTGCACACTTAATTATGTGACAGTAACATCTGGTTCTATAGCAGAAGAGAAATCAATGACTTCACACTGAAAGACTGGAAACAGGCATAAAACTAAACATGGTTTGTGTTGTCCTTCCTATTAGTTTCTATTGTCCGTGAGGTTTTCTCATTTATTTATGCACACAACAACTTCATAGCAAAACTCTGCCTTTGGGATGTATTACAAAATGGAGCCCCATTTCCATATAAAATCCGCTATCGTACCAAGAGCATTTCACAGGAGATGTAACGGGGGTCCCTGGTGGGAGTGAGGGGTGTTAGAGATCAGCAAGCACAAAGCTCAAGCAGCACATTAAACGTGGCTGCAGTGATGGAAACGGATCCACTCGGACAGAGCCCAACCACTTCATATTTCATACACTTGTGTAAATAAAGGCTCGAAACGTTACAATCACACTTCTAGAAACCCAGTCTTAGATCACATTAAATTATGATGCTCCTACTTCTTTTCATAAATAACAGGGCCCAAAGAGGATTGGGAATAATTACAGAGGGAGATAAAGCATGACTGTGGAATCCAGAGGAATACTGTTAGCTTTAATCCAGCTACCAAAGGAAACCAACTTGTGGCAGCAGCTACTTGGGTTCCATCAGTGCCTTGAAGGCAAGAACAGAACTGCATAGACTTTCTTTGGAAAATTAAATGGCTCCCATGTTAGAAGAGTCTAGAAATAGGAAAGATAAAGTTACCTGCTGTGAAAAAGGATCTATGAAATCAATACACTCGTTGCTGTGTGGCTGGAAATACAAGCACAGGAGAGTTTTGCTCAGGGGGACTGTCTGACACCAGTCAGGGACTGGTCCCTGCCTGCTCCCTGCTCCAGGAGTTAAACAGGAATTAAAACCACAACAGGAACTCCCAGCCCAAGTCCTTTGGTGATGAACAGCAGCAACTACTTTAACACAGAGCCCCTTCTCCTGGAGTATTTCATTGAAATTTAAATAGAAATTTAAATCTAAATTATTGGAATTACAAAAATCAAACTATAGTTTATTCCACAGAACAAACAATGGCTGAAGTGATCTCTGATGCAACAAGGAAACCTTGGGAAAACATCTCAAAACACTGGCAAGATTTTCCCAAGCATCACGAACAACTGGGATGTTTTCTGTAACATTCTGCAACCAAACTGGCACAGGGATGGAAACACAGGAGAGCAGCAGCTCTGTCAAGAGCTCTTGTGAAAGACAGCAAAATTCCCTGGGTAAAAACCTGCAGAGCAGATGAATGGGTCAATATTTACTACTGAAAAACTACTGCAACGCTTGGGGAAAGGTACCACTGCCTGCCAGGAAGGGTTAAACAGAAATAAAACCGTGACCTAAACTTTGGAAAGTGTACACTGACACAGACATTCATCCAAAACAAGGCATTATTTATGTAATTGGAATTAATTGCTAACGGTGCAAAACTGACCATTTCACACACTCCGGGTCAGCAGCTCTGTATAAATATTTTCAAATAGCTGAAGGGCAACAGGAGGGCGGACACATCACCTTGGAGTTTAACTAAAAAGCATCATGTTACAGGCTCAAGGGATTATTACGAGTGGTGGGGGGTTGGAGAGGCTTTTCTGTTTTGTTTTAAAGATGCAAAAGGGAAGATCTGATACTGTCAGATTGGAGAAAATCCTCCAAAAAAAGAAACCAACTGAGATCTTTCCTTTGCATATTTAAAGTGCCATTTTTTCAAGAAACTCTACAAAACTGAAATTCACTGGGGAGAGAAACAAGCCTTGCTTAGACCTCATTAGAAACATATTTCAATAAAGAACACTGTCTTGGCTTTTTTTTTTTAAAAAACATAGCAAAAATTTAAATTATAGACTTTAGCAGCTTTTTTTTTAATCTTACAGGAATAAAAAACCCAATTGGGGTACTACTAAAATAACAGTAAAACAATATTTAAGTGCTCCTACAACTAAAAGTGAATCATCAGCTATACAGACATTTGCCTGAGAAAACAATGGGTCAACGATTTGCTCCAGCCATTCTGTGCTATGGAATATAAAAATACCATGTGTAGTAATTTGTTATCAAAAGACCAAATTGCAATTTACAGCTTTCTGGCTACTGCTTTTTAGTGACAAAACAATACAATGCAATTAATTTTCATACAGTTGTATGTGGAGTTTCCAGCCCCAAGATAAAACTAATAATACAGAAAGGTCAGGGATTGTCACCTTCTATCTTGTTGGCTCAATACTTGATCTAAAGGTTAAGACAAGACCAAATACGATAGGTATATTGGCCTCAGGGTTTTTCAAACTTCAAAACACATACTCCCCCCCCATCTTTAAGTCATTAAAAGCAACCCTGCGATCTGCTGTCCCTCTGAGAATCACTCAGTGCAAACTGAGGCCTGGACATACAAACCACTTCACAAGTCAGGAGTTACCAATTTCCTTTACCTTTTCTCTATCTCAAACCGAACAAGGCAGGTTCTCTTCCAGTAAACACTCAAATACTTTGCTGAAAGGCAATATATTCTGAACTTGAGTTCATCCTGTGACCTTTCATAGCTTTCCTGTATCTGCTCATTTCTTAACACTACGAAGAACCAGATCTGATCCTCACTGTGTCTTCTGCCTTTTGCCTTTGTCCACCTCCCAAGGAAATGCACATTCATATATTCCTGACCCTGATTTCCACTTATGTTCTCAGGCAGAGCACTTGCTAAGCAGCAATGACTCTCTGCACAAGTCAAAAATAACTTCAATCTTGGTTAAGGTTGAAAAGACTTGTTTAAAAACATGTAAAATATATATAAAACCAGACTTCTCATAAAGTAGTACAGGAGACTTCCACTGAAGATTGAGATGGTGTTCTGAGTGCCAGCAAGACAAACAGGAATAATTCAATTATATGTTTGACATATATTTTTGCATCACATTATTACTGAGTCAGGACTAGGAGTGAGGAAAAATGAGGGCTAACCTCAGTAAAAACACTCACTGTAGATTTGAAAGTATGCTCTTATATCTTGGAAACATGATTCCCCTCTCCCAGCCCCCACGTCTCTGGCTCCAAGATCCATTTTTGAACCACATATTGCCAACTAATGTTTATGTAAACCTCTGAGGTCCCTGGGTTGGTGCTGTCGTAGCCCCTTCACTGCCCTTGTAGAAGCTGATGAAATTTCATTTATAGATATTCATAAATCTAAAGAATGCTAAGGCAGAAAGCTTATTTCATTATCTTCAAATACAAAGTACAATGCCAGCAGGCAGTAATCAGCCACTCCATACTCCCCCGAATCCTGAACCAGCTCACACTGGAACAAACACTTAACAATTTGCTTACTGCAGTTGTACTAAACTCAAACACTGGTCCTCCCTCTTGCATCCTCAAGCCACTCCAAGGTGTAAGTTCTCATTTAATTTACACCACCAGAACACAAGATTAATTAGTCAAATGTAGAAAAGCGCTTCTTATTTGTTCAGTTGCACCTCCCAATCATCCCAGACTCAGACACTGCAGCCCCACATCCCAGCACACCTTCATCACTCCAGCCCTTGTGCTACAGAGTCCTTTGACTTTCTGTTTCAAGGCCAGCAGAAAACTCCTGAATCAGGTGACTTTATTGAGCCAGGATACTCCATTCCATCTGGAGTTCCGTGTTCACCGAGGATGTTTTCCCCTGTTCTTATTGACATCCTGAGCTTCTCCCCGGCACAAACCAGCTTAATGACCTCGATTGCGCTAATAGAAGGGAGTGAAAAGCGGGAAAACAGGGAAAGAATTCTCAGACAGCTCTGCTGTGTTTCTATTGATCAAAAATATACTTCTTGGACAATTGTGTCCCTGATTGTACACTCAAACACTTCACAAAGGAAAATGGCTTTGCCCACGTGGAGAATTTCTCCTCTGCACTTCTCCGGATTGCTCTGATTGCACGAACAAAGACCTGGCTCAGGTGAACAGATTCACTGAAGCATCTTCAAGATCTCCCTCTTTCAAAGACATTTGGCTGCCAAAGTCTCACAATTCCTTCACAGGGACGAACTAATTTTCTTGTCAGGCTGCACTCTTCAGAGGAAACCTCTCCCCAGAAATATATTTGTATCCTTTGCTAAGGCTTAATAGTTCCATCTAATGTTACTGGACTAAAACAAGTGCTTTAATTTTGAATCCTGTGATATTTAAGTGTTAACTAATAAAATCAACTTTTTGCCACAAACCACTCATTCAAAACTCAGCTTGGAACTACTGCACTCAAGTAAAAGGCGTTTCAAACAAAGAGGGCCAAAGTCCTCTGTAATTACCCATTTTGAACCTTGCCTGGCCTTCTGATTTTCTTTAGCTTTCATTGCTTTTTCCCCTCCCCTGTTTGCACACTTCATAAAAATATTTCTTCTTAAAGCAGAACTGAAGTCTGATGAAATACCCAAAGAAGAGCAACACGCAGCAGCATTCGGGTTCATTAGTTAGGGACAAACCAGAATGCTGCAGGGACAACACTTTGTCCTCAAGGAACACCACCACCAGTGATTTACCCAAGGAATACCTCGGAGCAGCATCCTCTTCCTCACCCAGACCCTCCAGCATTCAGCATAAAACTGGAGAAGCAAATATACAGATCCTGAGCCAGTGAAACTCCAGTGCTGTTAGAACTGACATTTTCCTTACTCCCAAGGTCTTCCCTGGTGTGTCTCATTCTCCACAAGATGCTTTCACTCGATTTTTTTTTTCCCAAGCAATTGTATTTTTAAGAGGTCAAGTGTTGCTCAGAAATGGCCTGCTTTTACCATTAACATTTCAAGACAGGCTGAAGCAAGGTAATTTTCTCCTCAAAAAAAGTCTCTGTGTAATGTCAAAACTATAGAAATTTAGTACAGGATGACATTTACACACAATAGGAAGGTTTATCTCACCAAACTGAAGCCATATGGATTCCCATACTTTCTTATCCCTCACTCCAAGTTGAAGAGGAAATAAAAAAATCCAAAACCAAATCAACTGTGACAAAAATCTTGCCTATGGCAAAACTGAGACAGTCACAGTCCCAAATAACAAAACTTTTGAAGTTGGAATTTTTAAGACCCAGGTTTCAGATAAAAAAATGGATTTATCTGCTGTTTAACATATTTGCTGTTTAACTTTCTGGATCCTCCCGAAAGCAATGCACAGCTGGCCAGTTTGATAATGTAAAGCACTTGGAATGTACACACTGTAGATCCATGTCTTCCATGAACTTACAGCAACATCAAATGAAAACACCTATTTTTCTTGAAATGCAGTCGAGTCCTGAGTTGACATTATTTCTTTTCATGATTCCTATTTTTGCATGTATTCAATCAAATCAAAACCTAGGACAAGAACTCTCCCTTGCCCAGGAGGTTGCTATTTGTGCACAGTAAGAAAGTGGTGAATTGGTACTTTACAGTTCAAAATCTTTAATTCAAGAAAAAAAATAAAAAGAAAAACTCCCTTTACATTTAGCAACTCTTGGTCTGCTTACAACAAAGAAGTTGGTTCATCCTCTCTAAAAGCTCCAAGGGCCTTAAATAAAGCAGTACAAAAAAATGAGATAATTTTAAATTATACAAATCAGGGAAAAACCTCCAGTTGACAACATGATTATAGAAAAATGGAGGTACTGGAGCAATCTTTCATTAGCGCTTTGCCAGTCGCAGGGCTGGCTGAAAGGCCCCACGGTGCCTTGGCTGAAGGTCAAGCTCCTTCCTGGAGCCATGGGCTGCTTTTCCAGCTTCTCTGTGGACTGACTTGCCAGTGCAGTCCAATAAACTCCCTTTTCCCTCCTTCACAAGTGGACTAAAAGCTTTCCTAGGGAGCAGTCCTAATTTCATATTGTGTTCACATGTGAAAAAGATCAATTTAAATTCTATTTCACAAAACAGTCAATCATCAACTGCTGCCACAATACCTGACTTCTGTAAAATCCAAATACACACATATCAAAACATAATTTGAAATTTTAGCAAACATCTCATTGTTTTTAACTAAGCTTCCGAAAAAGGAGGGTTTTCTAATTGGATTGGGAACTGCATCAAAGCAAACTAAGTCAAGAGCAGCATCCCATTTCTTTGGATTAGGCAAAGGATGAGCCCCAAGAGGGGAGTCTCCAACTAAAACAGGTGTTTATGGAGAAGTCACCCAACTAGACACAGCCACCCCCAACATCAAGGAATTATTGTCCCAACACTGAAAAATATACACAACTCTCCTTCTCACCGATCTTAAAAAGAAACAAACCCATCTCATCACCTCTCTCCTGATTCCATTCCAAGCTCTGTGTGTAACTGAACAAAAAAGTTAGAACCAACTTTCTACTCTCTTTGAGAACATACAAGTGTTTCTTAATATTTTAGGACAGACCAAAGAAATAAAACTGAGAGACTCCTGGTAACAATCAGCAAAATAAGGTAAAACCATGGATAGTACTAGGGAACACTTGAAAACAAGTGGAAGTCAGGAAAGTAGAGAGTCTACCAAAAATCATGCTTGATTTTCTTTCACTACAATTAGTGATTGCTCAAGGTGCCAAAGTTATTCCAGGTAGAGAGAGTTACGTCAAATAATTTCTATACACTGCCCTGCCCTAACTTATTTCTCTACAAAATTGGCCTAAAAGCCACTCCAACAGCAGCTAAATTATTCCTATATTTGCAGCACTGGAGCACGAAAACCACAGTGAACTCGGAAATGGAAAAACACTCATGAATTAAGAATACTACCTGGTGTCACTCCATCTGACCCTTCCTTCTGCCACAGACCAAATCCAGAAGAGAAAAGGTTCAGGTGCAAGTGAGTTGAGACAATTCCATGTTCAAAAGGCTTTCACAGCCACAGGTGCACTGACTGCGCTGGGAGAGACTGACTGGGAACCTGAGAGGAGCACAGGAGGTTGGACAATCCTCACTCACACTCAGTGTGCCACCAAAACATGCTGACAGTCTGCAGAAATCATTTGGGCGATAAAAAGTGAGTGGCTGGGCCAAAAATAATGTTAAGTTGGCTGTTCAAAGAAATAAAAACAGTAATGGCCAAAAAAAGGAAAGCTTCACTGATTGTTCAAGTTATTTAAGACTCCAGGGCTATCTGCACATAAAATAACATTTATGATGTCTGATATTGCATTACATTTCTTTAAGTTGTACTCACAAGTTACTCTGGTATTTTGACTGAGATAATGCATAGTTGTTCTTATGTACTCAAAGAATAAGAACATCCAAAATGAGAACATTTTGATTTCAAATCCTTGGTAGCAGAACAAATCTATTAGCATTTATAATGTGTCTTACATTGCATATATAACACACAGTTATAACTAACATAACCAAATAAAATTGGAAATGAGCTGATGAACTCTTAGGATTCATCTTCCACTAAAGGAAATTAAAAATATGCAAATTAAAAAGGTACAAGTAACTGTTGTGGTTACAGCAAAAATAATCCAATCACTTCCATTTACCTCAATATGAGATACCTTTCATATTTTCTGGGCCAATTTTTTACTGTATTAAAGAAAAGCATCTGAGAAAGTGGTTCACCCTCCCCAGGTGTCCTTTTCTCCTCCTTTCCTTTGTACTCTAATGGGAACATTAGACACTGTGGTGCAACTGGAAGAATTGTAATGACTACAGAGCATTTCCACCCTCTCAGAGCTGTGTGGGGCCTCTCCTGCCCCTCCAGCCCTCTCAAATGATATCCAAGGAAGTCTCTGTTTTGGAGCAGACTCACCTCCATTTTAAAAAAAGTAATAAGCAAATTTTTAAAAAGTGAATTTGTCAAGGGGAAATGATCACAGTGGATACTGAGGATGCAGCTGTTGCAGGTGTAACTGCACTGGAGGAGGGAAATCTTAGAAGGATTTCAGTGAAGGTTCTAAAGCTCTGGTGGGGTTGGAGCTGCTCAGAGCAAAAGATGCCCTGGCACATAAAAAAACCCTGTAAAATATTCTACGAGGTGTAAACAGATGAAATGTGGGCATTTCCAAGTGAACCCAAGCCTCAGTAGTATGAGCCCCATTCATTTTATTCAAAAAAACCCAGGCAATCCCATTATCCCAGGGCTACCCATGGCACCTGGTGCAGCTGGGACCTTCAAATCCCCCACCTGGGACAGGACAAACTCCTCTGCTGCAAAGCCAAGCACTAGAGGAGACGTAAGGAAAGATCTGCAGAAGAGCTTTAACTATTCAGAATGGGTTTGGTATTTAAATAATAGGCTGCACTTACATTCTGCCCCTGCCACCATCAATTTATACCACATTATAATTCATATATTATATACACCTTCACCCTGTTAGCAGGACTGGCAGAAGCCAGGGATCCAAACCCAGCACCTTGAAAGCAAATGCAAAGGAAACATAAAACATATGTACTACTGAGAACCATATTTAAACTAACACACGAGGCTAAACCTAGAAAATTCCCCTCTATGTTCCATGCTGTTCATATTTCCTATAAATAAGGCTCTAATAACTAGATTTTTTTAATATGTCCTTCAAGTAAACTTCATTGCATACATCTATAATGTCATTTAAGCTTGCATCCGTATCATTTAATTAGACAATAAACCCTCCTCTCTCATGCCAACAGAAAATAACATTTATGTAAGATTATTTTGCAGTTTCCACACCGTGTTAATTGTTTCTAGCATTTCAAATCTAGCTTTTAGCTATGAAATAACCTTAAAGAGCTGGCTGCAGCTATTCCCTTCAGCTTCCCAAATTCCAATTTTCCTTTGCTATTTGGCTCAAAAGAATTCCAAGACCGACATAACTCAAGGTTACTCTCCCAACAGAGACATCAGAGATTCAGACACGATATTGATCCGTCTCCTTATGACAGGAGGCAGAATTTTGGTGAAGTTTTTTTCTGACTGCCCAGCCACACGCAAGGAACCAGAACTGCAGTGCTTTGCTCCTCCTCACTTATTGCTCAGTAATTGCATCTAGATGTACTGGAAACAGTGGGAGAAAGTACAGGAGAAGAGTATTAAATCGTACATTTATGAAATGCAGCGCCATTAACTCACATTATTTTCCTACACAATAAGCCAAATATTTTTAAAGCAAACCACTGTAGGTACAAAGGATAGTTCCCCTTGCGTGAGGGGAGGAACTCTGGCTGCACAGAGCTCTGAGGGCACTGCAGCTGTTCCACCAAAGGGAGCTCCTGCCGCAGAACAGGCAGGATTGCTCTCCATTGCTCTCATCTGCTGTACAAACCCCTGGTCTGGACCACTAAACTCTGCAGCAACCTCTGCCTGAATGATTTTCTTCTCTCGTTCTGTTTTGCAAATAAGGCAAACAATAACTGCTCGTTCCGTCTGCAGTATCTCAGACTTTCTCAACACGAAATTGAATTTCCCTTCTACACCTGTTGGTCAAGCCTTTATTATCTAAATACAAGCCCACGTAAAAATACAGATAAGAAAACCGCTCTCTTATTTTCAAAACCAGAAAAAACCAACTTTAATCTGAATGGGCACAGAATGGCATCTGAAACTTATTTTAAAGGTCAAAGAACTTAAAAAAATTAAAGTCTTACTTTTAAATCACTACCTCAGAGAAACCTAAATCCTGACACTCAGAGGTGACTTCTGCAATTCTTGAAATTCTTTTTTCCAAGATCATGACATTTAAAGTTTATTTCCTAAATAAGTTATTTTTAGGCAGCAGGCTTCACATTTTCAGTCTTGGTAGAAGTACATAAACCAAGTTACTTCAAATAACAGAAAATAACTGTACTTGCAGCCACGAACAGAGCAGTTCTGCAGCAAGTCAGTAACCACTTCTCAAACACATATTAGCATCTTCCTGATGCTGCACTTGATACCTGAGGCAGATTTGGGGGTCTCATGCTCCATTATCTACACAACCACAGGGAAAACCCCTGCTAATCAACTCCATTGCATTTCTATTCACAGGTATTTTTGGAAAGTCAAAACTTTGAAAAACCAGAATATTTTTCAGTAATTAGATCAAACTGGCTATTTTGCTTCTCTTTTCAAACAGACAGTTGGGGGGGATGGAGGGGGGACCTTGACAGAGATTTCTCTATCCCTTAGGGGTTAACATTTGTATAGCTGTCTCTCTTTATTGGCACAACCCAATTTGAAAAGAAAGAACCATCTGCCCAGCTGTCTGGAATCCAGCCCTGTCTGATAATTCCCATGTTGAAAAATAAACATTTCACAAATCCCATGCACTAAGGAAGCCGATTCCCCCCTCTTACAGCTAACAACTAGGCTAGCAGGGAACACCTTTGGAAGCCATAAAAGCCACTGAAACTTCAGTGTGGTTTGAAGCTCTGATGTTCCTCTTTACTTTTTTATTACACGCTGTTTTTTCAGAAGATGCAGGTTTTGCAATTTGGCTCATGAAATAAAGCAATTACCTAAAAAGACTCAATTAATCCAGGTCCAGTTTGCCTGGTTATGACCAGCACTGCTATGGATGCTCTTAAGAAACAAGTGATCTGAGTACGATATTTTAATAACAATTCCAGTGCATAAAAGTTAATTCAGTAAAAGCACATAAAGTGATAGTAATAGCATGTTATGGAGTGATTATCAGAAGCCTCTATTCTTGAGTAAATAACTTAAACAATTGGGCTCATGAGGTTTTTCCCAAACATTCCAATTACTGTTCAAACCAATTCAACAGAGTAGAGGATACTAAAAAACATATGTTTCTAACTACCTTTAAAGAAGCGACTTCATTTTTTCAATTTTCCTCTTTCAGCTCAGGGTTTAGGCTTTTTGAGAGAGGGGATGGGAAAGATTGTTTTCTTACATAGCAGAGAACACCTGGACACGGTGGATCCAGTCAACTACCTTGTCCTCTGAAGATCTGGAACAGAGGTGCAGAGCCAAGCTCTCCTCAGCTTCTGCACTTCACTAAGGTGAACACTGAACTTTTCGGCCTTGCTTTTTAAAGCTCAGCAGTGAGCAATGTTTTCCAGGCTCACGAAAAACAAATCCACAGAGGGACACAGGTTAGCTCTCCAACTACCCCGGCACACAAACCTGTATTTGGGCAGTGCTTTCTGTTGTCTCCACGGTTATTAAACAAGGTACTAATAACTGCTCTGCTCAGCCTGGATGACCCAGGGATGCCTCATGGCTCCAAAGGCTTTGAAGTTAGGAAAAGGGCTTCTAACTGTGCTGTATTAAAGCAATCTCCAGTAGTGCTTTAGGATAGCTCATTTATTCTGAGGTGAATTAAGTTTAGACTTAAATAATACTTAGTTTAAGCACCTGAAACTTAAGCATCCTTAAATGGGCCGTTCCCTTTGCACATCAGCTCAGAAAACTGCAGATAATCCAGGCAAAAGGCTACTGAAGACAAAAACCATCAGTGAAACTATTTTTTCCCTTTTATTTCTTTGCTGTCCAAACAATGGATATTTCAAGCAGGACTAATCAGAATAAGTAAATAAAAAAAGCAAGAGAGACTACAGAGCATTACTTGTTTTTTGAAGGGCCTCAATACAGAGCAGCAGTTCCACTGAGTCCTGCAAAGCATTGGGAAGCACTAGTTTATAAAAAAAGTTTGATTCCATAGCTTAAATCACAGAATTCCTTTTACCAAAGACGGCAACAGCTTGTACACATAAAAACATCATCCTTACAATGCCTAATTGCAGAAAAATAAATGACAATTAGGTACAAAAATGGGGTTTAGCCAATAATTTTCCATCTTGGATGTTCTGATGCTCAATCCAACACAGCTTCCCACCCAGTTTGAGAGGATACTTCCTGTAAGCACAAATTTAATGTGCAATATGAAAAATATCCCAGAATTATGAACCAAATCTTACCTTATCTTTCCCTCCCCTTTTAATTACAAGCTATTATGCTATTCCAGACTCTTTCTTCTCTTCATCATTCCTATTGCAACACACTTATCTGCTCCTCTCCATCTTCAAATAGGGAGTGAAGATTTTTAGTACTGAAATATTTAATTTTCCTGCTCAAACACTGCTCTGTCCTCTGATTTCTCAATCCTGCAGCAGCTCAGATTTGTACGCATGAAAAATTCACAATATAACCTTACCACACCATCTGAAAAGGGAGACCACTCTCCTCTCTTTGACATGATAATTAAATAAGAGAAATGTTACTGCACTGATCCCAAGTGCAACACTATTATATGTCATCATATAGCCAAGATTAATTCTTCACTTGAGTGGATACCAGGCTAAATTCAGACAAAATACAGCAAATTAGCTTTTGCACTTCATTAATACTGTCAGCTTCACTCTAACAAAGAAAACTCCAGGCCCCCACCACACCACACAAGAAACCCACTAGAGGACAAAGCAAAACCAAGTGTGTTGGATTTAAAACGCATAATTTTCAGACAAAAATTGAAATGGTGGTAGTGAATTGCTATATCTTAATTCCTCACTAAATACAGCTTCACTGCCTGTCACTGCTCCCAATTCAAGAGCACACCGTTTTACTGCCTCTTAATTGGCATACAACTCTTCATTAAACTCAGAGAAAAAAATCCTGTGTTGATTCATAGCATTATTCAGTGGTCTCACACCAACAGGACACTCAAAGGAGACACAACTGAAAAAGCAGAGCATGATATGAACCCGAGATGCTGGAATCCATGGAACATCAGCAGCAGCTTATTGTGCACACAGCTATGGAAAGAGGGGCCTTCACACCTCAGTCTCCTGTTGATAAATCCCCTTGCTCTTGCTCAGGAACTCCCCCAGACTCTTGGCAATGGAACGATGCCATACACTGTACCCTAAGTTCTCAAAGACACAAACACATGGAAGGAATTTTGCTACATATGACTTGAAACAGCCTTTTGCTGCACAGTTATACTGGAAAAACAATTTCTGTGTTTTCCTGTGTTTAACCTAATCTCGTCAAACAGTTCCAATTTTTTTAATTGAAGTTTCATCTTGGGTTCAGCTGTTATTTCATAAAAAACCAATCACCTTCTGCTGCTTTTCAAAGATATTCTGGCTGACTGGAGAGCACAGAAGATCTCTACCTTTGATATGTCAGGGAAGTATAATGCAAAGAGAGACATTATTAAAAACCTGATGGCAAACCCAGGCTTTCTTCCTCTTTGCTCTCTTGGTAGAGAGGAGAAATCCTCAGGTTAGATATCAATAAAATTCCTATTGAAAACAAGAGCTTTTGTAACACTGTGATGTTGTTACTTAAAAAGGTTAAGAAAAACTTTGTCTTTTACAGAAGGGTTTTGAGGTTTCTGAATTTAATTTTCTTCTTAAAGGTGAAAAGTTCACTTAAGCATTCCATACCTTGTAGTTTGAAATGTACATTCCTAAAGGTAAGTGTTGCATACACATGGACTGGAGATTAGTTATACAGAAATGGTTCCTTAAGCTCCTCACCAAAGGGAGGGATGGGTCATAAGACAAAGAACATTACATTCCAAAATACCGGTTTAAAAGCAGATACACCAAAAAGTACAAAGTAATAGAGTAAAAGTTTTTCAAGAAAACAAAAGCTTTGTGTGTAGGAAGAACTAGAATTACTAAACAGCAAGACATGAATTCTGATGAAATTAGTAGGGGGGAAAATGCTTAAAATCCAAACTTCAAGGATCTCAAGAAAAATGCCCTCTACCAAAACAAAGACAAACTAAACTATTCTATAGGAAACAGGACAAGTCTTGTTTTAGGGGAGGGCCCAGCCAGCAGGCTACATTACTCAGCCTTCGTATCCACAAGTGATGCCACTCATCTGCTCCTGTTACCAAGACAAACCAACCACACACAAAGTATTGTTTCATCCTCCAGTAGGTGAGGGCTCAGGTCTGTCACTACTGGAATTGCCTGGAGTTGAGTGCTTTGGATTCTATTTACCAGAAAGGAAAAACTCATAATTTGTTTTGAAGCTGAGATTTCTATTCTACCATTTCATTTAGTGTTAATAAAAAGGGTAAATTGTAGCACAAGGCAGGAGGCAGCTAATCAGATTGGCTACCTGGTGACTATTTAAGAAACACAGGAGATTTAGGAAAACAGACTTACTTTGAATAAATGCAGTTTCTCATGGTGGGTTCTCTTAAAATTACAGCTCTGATGTTTGTAACAAGCTATTTTTAAACTAATTGAACTGAACAACTTCTTGCTCACTTTACCACCACTAGGCAGGCAGATAAACTGCACTGGGTCACCCTCACTGCTCCTCCCAGACAGGGAGAGATCTGTGAAGGATAATATGGAAGACAAGTACCCATAAAACCCTGACCCTGTTAATGATACCAGCATTTCAGCTCTGTTTTGAATGTAGTAGAGGATCTTGCACAAAATATTGCATTCCTTGAAATGAACAGACCATTTTCTGGGATCATTTTCTCTTCAGAAGAAAACTGGATAGCCAACAAGTCATTAGTTATGCAAAAAGCTTCCTGTAAGTCTTAGCTCATCAAATCCTTCACCAGGTTATACATGAAAACAAAATCAAACATGTTTTTCTCACAAATCAAATGTGTTTCTCACAAAAATCAAAGGGATTATGATCAACTTGCATTATTTGTTGGGTAAGTCTATACTGGTCTTAGACTGAAGGCAGAAGAAAAATCCATTCACAACAAGTGGAAAAGGAACATTAAAACACCACCTTAGGAGATCTCTTTCAAATTTTAAGTCCTTACTCATACATTAAACTGTGTAAGATCTTTCATCTTCCCAACTTAAGCACACACAGCCTCGTGTAACACTCTGAAGGTACTTTTGCATGCACTGCACCCTTACTGCTCCAAACGCTCTGCTCTAAAACCCACATCTAGCCCAGGATGGGCTGGGGGCACTTGGTGTGCTCAGCTAGAGAAAGAGGAGACTGAGGAGAGACCTCAGTGCAGTCACACCTTCCTCGGGAGGGGCAGGCACCGATCTCTGCTCCGTGGGGACCAGGGACAGCACCCAGGGAATGGCTGGAGCTGTGTCAGGGCAGGGTTAGGTTGGATCTCAGGGAAGGTTCTTCCCCCAGAGGGTGGTGGGCACTGCCCAGGCTCCCCAGGGCAGTGGGCACAGCCCCAAGGCTGCCAGAGCTCCAGGAAAGTTTGGATGATGCTCTGGGGCACAGGGGGTGACTCCTGGGGATGGTCCCATGCTGGGCTGAGGGCTGGACTGGGTGATCCTCGGGGGTCCCTCCCAACTCTGCATGTTCTGTGATTCTGCGGTCACCCCGGCGGGACCAAAGCAGCCTCCCACCCCAGACCCCTCCGAGGGCGCTGACAGAGACGATGACCCCCATCAAACAGGCCAATCTAAACCCCATCCAAGGCTCCGGGGACGGACCCCGGCTGCTCCTGCCGCCCGCGGCCGCCGCTGTCGGCTTGGGGTCAGTTTTGGGGTCGGGGTCGCTCCGACCCCGCAGCGCAGCCCCCGCCCGGGTCTCTGCCGCCCTCTGCCGGGGATGCGGGGGCTTCACACGCCTCGGCATCCCCCGCTTTCCAGGGGCATTCCCTCCTGGAAGGGACGCGCTGCGCGTCCGTCCCCGCCTGGCCACCTCCGACTTACGCGACCGCCAGGCTCCCTTCAGGCGCTCTCGCCCCCGCGCTCGCTGTTCCCCTCGTTGTGGCCATTGCAAAGCCTCCCGACGCCGGCGGCAGCAGCGGAGCCCGGGGGTGACAGAGCCCCATCGCCCCCCGGGGCACCCGCTGGCCGCACATCCCTTGGCGCTGCTCTCCGCCAGGGCTCCAAACCTGGAGCCGCTCCAACATCCCGCTCGCTAACTCCAGACTTGAGAACCGAAACACGAAATAGCTTCACAGTTTAAAGGAAGTCACACAGCGAAGGATTAATAGATCAGTTAAAAATTATCAGGGCCCTTGAACTTTCATTCTACTCTTGAGTGCAAAAATTTAGGATTCCTAACTTGGTACCTTGGGTCTCATCTCCTGGCTTGTCCTGAAGTGTGGACTCCAGTCCTTCTCCAAGCAGCTTTGGCAAAAGTATGACCTATTTAACCAAAAAAATCCTATTCTAAAACACTACTTTTTTGCTCTTTCTTTTGCTTCATTTCAATATTTTTAAACCCCCTTCCAATACCTTCCCCCCCTCCCAACAAAAATTCCTTCTCCCTGCAGATAAGCACATCCAAACAGCCACCTTCCAAATTAAACAACTTGAGCATTTCCTTGGGGGAGAAAAACACTCAAACCCTACAAGTCAAGGCAACAAAGCAATGGAATTCAGCTCGAGCCACAGGTAAGGTTTCCTTGAACACTGAAGTTTCCTACCTTGTCTACACTTGAGTATATTTGCTTCCTAACTGGCCTGCAAGCACCGAGTCTTGCAAAAGCAATGCTTAACGCAACCACTACAAAACAAGAAGAAAGCTGGACTTCACCCTGAAAAACTGAAATTTTTCCTCGCAGTTTTACCTTAAGGATTAAGTTAATGGTATTTCCTCCCCAGCTGAGCAGCCTTAAGGAATATATACCACAGGGAACACTGGGGTGTGTCAGATCCCGAGCAAATGAGCTCAGAACTAAAGAATTCTTATTAGACGTCTGTGAAAGATTTCTGACCTAAACATGAGAACTAAGAACACACCAGACTGGAAAGAATCAAGCTTGAAAGGAGCATAAAACTTCTTCACCATCCCTGACTGAAGGCTGCAAAAATGCCAGTGCCTACAGAAAGTTGTTTCTCTGTGGGTTTGTTTGGTTTCTTCTTTCTTTAATGAAGGTCATAATTGCCAACTCTTCCTCAGCACTCTTAGGCTTTCCAAGTGGTTTCCAAAAATTTGGCTGAGTAATCCCTTGAGGACACAGTTTGGTTATTTGTTTACTTCACTAACAAAACCCAGCTCAGTTCCCTTCCTTTCAAATTTCAATGTGAGCAGCACAGGCTCATCAAACCCATGAAACAGAAAAGGATTATGGATAGCAGGTGTCCAAAATACCATCTACTTTAGCAATCTGGAGTACTGGTAGCAGCAAAAGCAATTAGACTGAACTCAAGAAAATTCTGTCTTTACAGCTCAGATAGTTAAATAGCAAACAGATTGACAATGGAATCTCTGGAATCTCCCTTACTGAAGTGCTTAAAAACAGATTAAATGAATATTTGTCAGGAATTGTGCTGGTATGATTGATCCTGCCATAGCCCAGGAGAAAATACTGTTGAACCTTTGAATCCCCTTCCAGCCCCCCTGCTTTTTTCTTCTCCTGGAGTCACTGAATTGCAGCATCTGCATCATTGTAGTTTACTTAATTTATCTTCTGAAAACACACTCAAAATTAAGCATGTTTAATTCAGTCATGAAGCAGCAGATGATCATAAAAAGCTCAGAGCCTTATGGTGATGGTGGGGAAGAGTTAGGCTGGAATAGTGTGATTCCAGCAAGGGGCTCCGAGGCAGGTGTGAGGAGCTGGCAAGGTGTGCTGCTGCCAGGAAACTAACTGAGCCAGGGAGCTGCGTTTGCCATTGCTGTCGCTGATGGAAAGGGACAACAACACGAGTATTGGCTGCCAGTGCTCAGGAAGGCTCTTCACCATAGAGCTCATCCCAGAACAGGGCACTGAACATGAAGCACGTCCAGCAGCAGCCAGGGGTGGCTGTTCCCAAAGGGAAAGCAAACCAGGAGCCAAGCATGATCCCAGGACAGGGGCTCCCCTCTGCACCCAGGAGCAGCCCCACAGCACTTGGAACACAGCAGGCACAGGGAGGTGGGAATGGAATCCACTGACAATTCCAGACAAAGCAGGACAGGGCAGCCAAACACAGGTACAGAGACAGCACTGGACACAAGCTCAAAAGCACATCCCAGGAGCCCACTCAGAAGACAAGGCACTTACCAGGCAGGGCTGAGGTCTATCCAGCAAGCAGGGCAAGAAACAAAGAGCAACTCCTCAGTCCTGAGCTTAAATAGAGCTTCTGAGCCCAGGGGTGGAGGGTGTGGGTGGGGGATATCAGGACCTGATGCCCTCAAGGCCTGGGGGGCTGCACACCTGATCCTCATGAGCAGTGAGAGAGGCACAGCCACAGGTGAGCCACAGCCCTGCCGTCCATCACTCCAGGGAGCTGCTAATCCTTGTCACCTGGAGCTTTTACCTCACCAAATGCAGACCACTTGTGTTCAGTCAAACCAAGACTAGAGGTGTTAGTACAAAAAGGAAGATGCCCTGACTATGGAGACAAAGGATGAGATAAAGCTTCAGTGGTGCTCCTGGTAGTTTTCATGTAAATATTAAATTAATGGCTCAGAAGTACAAGAAGTTCTACACACCACTCAAAATTCTTAAAAAAAAATAAATTAGAGCAAACAAAGCCAAGACTAATAGCAGGTTTTCCATTTACTAAGAATAATTTACATAAACTTTTCATTATGAAAGACCTCAAATGACTGGGAGTTTTTTTAATACAAATGATGATACAACTCAATAGCATAAAGCATGCTTGAGTTATCAATAAAATCACTTCTCATGTAGTTCAAATTAAGCTTTTGGTGAAGTACCATACTGAATTTGGCCTATAAACAGAGTATTCATTTCATTAGTTTTAATAAAATTGTATGGAATCATTGCCCAGTGATTTGAGGATAGAACTTGCTAAATGAAAACCATCATCAAACCAGCCTTCCAAAACCAAGAATAATGAATTCATTTTTGGAAATGCTATTCATTTTCAATTTCTAGCAAAGAACCTCTTAACTCCAAAAGTCAGGTCAAACTGCCTAGCTGTCTTTCCCTGGCTTAGCAAGCATCTCTCTTGTTGCTAAGATGGAGAAAAACGTGTGTAAGAAAAGGCAGAAGTGCACGCATAACAACACTTCATTGTTCTAAGTTGAACAGAAGGTACTTAATAACGAAAACAACTATTTTTAACTTACTCTACCATTTAAGATCTAACAAACGTGTGTGTTATACCCAACTCTTTGAGACACCCGGCTCCGATGTCAGCTGAGAAGAGCTGAGCCCTTGAAATTCTCAGAAGTTATTACCACCAAGGAGTGGAAAAGGCTGGATGGAAGGTTAGCTGGAATATTTTAAACTGTACACATGATCCAGAGGGTGAGGACAAGAGCAAGCAGCTTCTCACTTGAACCAAGCCTACCCGCACTAAGCTCCCACTGTTATTGCTGCATCGTTCCAAGTTACCCAAGACAGCTTTTTGATTCAGAAATTATCTCTGCACAGCCCTGTAAAATGCGAGCAGAGGTGGAGCAACAGTCATAACAGCCTAAATTTCAAAAGACAATGTTTCCATGTAAACAGCAGCACGGCGGCCAAAGTAACTTCTTTTTTCCTGAAGTTTTTCAGTTCATTTACTTCAAGCTTTTCATTCATTGGCTCTGTATGAGTAAAAACCTTCAAAATTTGAATTTATCATCTAATTTTCCTTCATTTCTGAGACAATATTGTGCTTACATGTGGCTAAGCCTTGGCTGATAGATTAAGGGGCCATTTCCATCAATCTTTTAAACTTGTTTTGTGATTTTTTTCTTTCCTGACACTGCTCCACCCTCCTAAGAAAATCATCTCTATTACTTCTAAGCTGAATATCCTTTTTCTTTTATTATATAAAAAACTACTTAAAAAAGAAACATATGTTTAACTGTGCTTTGCTCTTTTTCACAAGTATTTATCTGCAGTTTTTCCACCAGACCAAATGGGCCCCAAAGAAGTTCTGTCTGCAGAGGAACAAACAGAGAATGAAGAGAAGCTCCCAGAGCTCTTCAAACAGCTGCCTGCTCCCGACGCAGCTCAATACCCCAGACACTCCTCAGAAGTCTTCCAAGCACCATGCCATTGAACACACTCATTTTCCCTGCCAGTTGTACATTTTTCTGTAATAGTAACTAGGTTGATGTCAAAGAACTGAAAATTATATACCATATGTCACACCAGAAGCAGCTTATGAAGATTAGCATATTTATAAGACAAAAATTGCATTTTAAATAATGCAAATATGAAAAAAAATCTTTTTATTTGTAAAAGCTTTTTTTCCCCCCAAATCAACTTAAAGTATGCTTTTCTACTTCACTTCTACAAGATCAGAGAAATTAAATTCCATCCTGTAGGAAAGATCTTAGAGAGAGTAATATCTGATATCATGCAAAGTGCCAACATTCAATAACTTATCCTTTCAAACTGTAATTTTAGGCTCTAAACAATGATCCATTTTGTCCAAGATAAAACAGAGAAGTCAGTCAATTTGAATAGCCCAAAACATTCCAAGCCGAGAACCATGTAGGACAAGACTGAACACAGAACCCGGAGTTTCTAACTAAAAACACTATTTTTGACATGAGCCCGTTTTTGCACATTTCTATCTCTAGTCATTTAGAGGAATTTTTTAAACCAGCACTTTTAAAACTTTTTAAAAGCCCATCCAAAAATCTGAAAAGCCCTGGTAATTGAAGATGAACAGTTAAAAGCAATATGTTTTCAGCAGATGACCAATATGCAAATTAAAATGTTATTAAAAACAAAACTAGTGGACAATTAGCAAGATATGCTTATCGTTATTACGGCCATTAACTCTCAAAGCAGCCATAAACTTGGAATAATATTTGTCTGCCTTCCAGAGACATTCTCTGCAAAGTTGATGGACTAACATGTACTTCAATGTATTCCACATGCATTTTGTTATATTGCTTTTGTTGATAATACATAATTTATCTAACCTAATTTCAGGTAATTTAGCTTGTCAGAGAAGACTGTATGCTAGTTAAATATGTATTTTGCCTAGTAGGAACATAATTTTCTATACAAGAATCGTCACAAAAAATAGTTGTAATTCTCTGACAGAGTTTTCAAAATGTGAAAACTGTCTAATAATAACTTTAGATTAATAATCAGAAGTACCAAAAAACCATTGTGAAACTCCTTTGGATGATGAGGCAAATATTCCCCATTTCTGTGGCACTCATTTAAAAATCCAAAGCTGCAGTTTTTTTGTATCATTAACATTGCCACGTGAACTGTCAATACATAAAATCTCCAGTAAACTCTGGGCAAACCACTTCCAAAGGTTTGGTTCTTCTGTCTTTATAATTCTCTTCACTCCAACGGAGAGCAATCACACTTTATGACGCGCTCCTAATAATCTGTAATAGAATTAATCAGGTGGTTCCCAGGAAGTAAAGCAGTACAGTTAAAAGAGTAGTTTTGTTGCACAGTGCTCTTAAAGTACTATTCATAGCTACGAAAGTACTTAAATTTTCCTAATTAGCTGTTCAGTAATACAGAAATATGCTGATTAAAATCTATTTTTCTTCTCTTAAAATATGTCATACTATCAAATAGATACAAGCGAATGAATGAATGATATTTGCAATTTCAATGCAGGATTGACACGGTGCAAGTGCCTCACCAGCACTTGCTCCCATTATTTTGCCTTGAATGAGTTTGCGGAGTTTAATTGTTCAGAACTTAACAAACAATTCTGTAGGTGATGCATCGAGAGAAAGAGGATCCAAGATGGTCAAACACTGATCAAGAAGATAAATGATGAGGAATTCCTCTGCCACTCTAATCACAGTAATCAAATAAAGTTCTTGCACCGATCTCCAGAATTATAAACTGGAAGTGTTAAAAAGAGGAAAGAGGGGATCCAGGATTGGTATGTGATAAGTTGGAATCCTTTTAAAATAAAGTTCTGAGATGTGCCATTCTTAAGTATCACAACACTGATCCTTGTTTGATGTGCAAAAACTTGTGGCTTCCATGCAGCCCCAAAGGTTCCATGTTCATGTGCAAAAAAAATAGATCAGAGTGACAGGAGAACAGTTTACACACTGACATTAAAGAAATTAATGGGAATGAATCTGTATGACTTTAGTAGTACTTAATTATAAACCCTACTGTATACATTTAAAAGTACACTTAATAAGGGACCAGTAGTTATGACAGACCATCCTTTACCAGGGACTCAAAAAAAAAGGCTTCAAAGAGCTTAAAACCTGTTGCCTTGAGCTGTTTCTTCAAAGATGGTACGTCTGAAAGCTCCCAACTCTTTGTTTCTGACAGAACTGCTTCACACTCGGCGATATGAAAAAGCACCACTAAGTAATTGAAAAACCACAAGTGTTCTGCCTCTAACATGATTACATTTCACAATGCAGATTTATGAGATTTGAGATCTCCATTTAAGATCATGCCATTTCATACAGTTTCTCTCAGTCAATCGACAAGGTACAAAATGAAAATACACTTATAGATGCAGCCGTGTGCCGGTTTGGGCTGGGGAAGAGTCAATTTTCTTCACAGTAGCTGGTATGGGACCGTTTGGGATTTGTGCCAAAAAGAAAAGAAAGCGATGATAATATGGAGGTGATTTTGTTATTGCTGAGCAGCACTTGCACTGAGCAAAGGCCTTTTGTGCTTCTCACACCGCCCTGCCAGAGGGTGGGCTGGGGGGCCCCAGGAGCTGGGATGGGACACGGATGGGACAGCTGGCCCAGCTGACCCAAGGGACACTCCAGACCATTGTGGCATGCTCAGCATATAAAGCTGGGGAAGAAGACGGAAGGGAAGGACCTGTGATGGCATTTGCCTGCCCATGTCTGTGTTGAGCACACTGGAGCCCTGCAGGGCTGGGCGTGGGTGAACACCTGCCCTCTGTGGGGACGAGGGCAGTCAATGCCTTGTGTTGCCTTGTTTGCACACACAGCTTTGGCTTCACCTGCTAAACTGTCTTTATCTCAACCCACGAGTTTTCTCACTCTTACTCTTCCAATTCTCTCCCCCATCCCACTGGTGAGGGAGTAGAGTGAGTGGCTGTGTGGGGCTTAGTTGCCAGCTGGGCTTAAACCATAACAACTCATAAATAGTAATTATGCTTAGGAATCTGAAATTCAGCGATATATGCATTTAAATCACAAAAAGATTCTGTCTACAAAAATCAGAAGAGTAAAAGAACTTCCGACCAGCATCAGAAATGGGACTTCAGAAGCCTTGAACACACTGAAGGCTTCAAAAATCCCCAATATATCAATCACTACAGACAGTTCTTCATATGTACAGTGCATTCTACTTGCCAGCTTACTGAGTGAGCTCTGAATAGCTGTGCCTGGTTCTCTGTGTGCCTTGATGCAGTATCTAAACAAGCATGCAAACACGCATGTAGCCACTTCCCCAGAATTTCAAGACAGCTGAGACTGCTGGATGTCTGGAAAAGTGACTGAGAGCTGCAAATATGTATGAAGGCAACATTTGCCTTTCACTCAGAATGTAAGATTTGATTGAATTATGAGAAAGCCATATCTGGCAACTCCAGTACTGGTTTGGGGAGCTTTTCAGTCAAGAACAGCACAGTATCTGGTCCTGTACTAAACTACACAATAGCAAGTATTTTCTGTCTTCCCTCAGTTATATACATGTTTCTCCACTGTCTTTGTCACACATTAAAAGTTCCAACAGAACTCTTCTGGTAAACACACAGATATGGATGTTAACGAGATGAGTGACAACTGCACGTGCCCAACACCAACACACTAATTGGTTATAAAAAATGTGCAATATGCCATGATTTACCAAAGCACTAATGCCTAATCACTTCATGCTGCAATGCATTCCAAGTAAACATGAGTAATTATGCCATTAATTTTAATAAAGTGACAGCTAACACTTACTCCACTCTAGTGAACATTTGCACAAAAGTTGGTTTATCAGTATTTATCATGTCCCACAGTTCCATAGAAAGACATTCAGAACATTAAGGATTTTTTTTAAGATTTGTTCTTACATGTAAGAACACTTGTTCATGTTAAATGTGCAAATCAAAAATTATTCAGCCCTTTATTTCTAACATGCAATGTGAAAACTTTGACCTCATTTGTCAATGATGTGGATGAAAAGTATCCGTCCCTGCCCACGGCATCTGGATGGTCCAATGGCAGAGCCATCGTGTCTTCTCTAACTGGCTGCTCCACTCTTGGGTTTGTTTTTAATAGTGGAGCTCAACAATTTGAAAATGTCAAAAAATTGCATTTCTGATTCTACATAAGAGAATTAATAAGACTTTCACTGAATTTGCACAGGCACAAGAGTTGACACTGCAGGTTTTGTTGACACAGCACACCTAAGTATGTCTGGTCAGGTTTGGGGAGCACAAGACACAGCTACACCCAGGATAGAAAAGCTGAAAATTATACTCACTAGGAACCTGAGTGGGATTGACAAGGCATCATTTTAATTATGTTGCATTTACATACTGAATGTAACGTTGAATTACCAGCACTTAAAACTTTTGAGCTTGACATGAGTGCCATTAACTCAGAATTCTCAACTGAAGAGTCAGAAAAATATGCTTAAATATTTGACCCATTAAATGCTAATAACAAATCATATATAATTAATTAAATCTGAGTAAGATTGCTATCAACACTGCTATAGAGGAACTTGAAATAAAGATGTTAGGTACTACATAAACGACTTCAGGAAGAGTTTTCAAAACACAGATCTTGTTTTTTTATTCATCGCTGCTTCAAACTTGTGGATAAATGGGAGATTTATCCTGAGAGTCGCTTGAAATTTTCCTGGTAATGATTTCATTAAACAATAGCATCACTGGCCTGTTTTGTAATTGAAATAAGGGAGAGTCAATTGACCTGTTCTCCCATTTCCATGAACAGAAAGACCTAAAAGTGAAATTTGAGCCTCGTTTTATGGATAATGGCCACTAGCATGATTAGGCTCCCTGAACAGGAAACACCTTCTCTTAGTCTACGAATGTCATAAAGTTTTATATATGAAATATATATTCTTTTCAAGAGGAGGAAAAAGCCTACTGACGTCTCAGTAGTTCTTAAAAGCTAAGAATCTTGAATAGTAGTTCCATGAGAGAAAGCAACACAGAACTTTAAAGAAAGACGTTTAAGGAAAAAAGAACATAATATTCCTTCTAGTTAAAATATAGTATTATAAAAAATTATGGTTGTACATGCCAATGCAGGATATTAATTTAACAATAATGCACATATTTTTCTTCATTTAACACACTAATTATGTTTATAAAAACAAAAAAAATTCTAAAGAGAAATGGGAAATTAGTTTGTAGCATTTACCTTAAAATCAGCTGTTTGAAGTGGCATGTATTAAAATGGTTTTTAAAAATAATTTCAGGTGCTCTGTTTTCAAAAGCAAATCCAACTTCTTCATGGCAATAAAAATAGCAAAAGGTGAAACACAGGAGTTACTATTTTTGATCTCTTGCCTCTTAGTCTTATCTAACATTTTAAGAAAATGCTGGGATAATCTACCATTAAACAATCTTCCTGCTCATCTGTGTTGAACAAGCACAATAAAAGCCCTGCTTAACACAATGCAAGTGTCCTAGAAAAGCTCCTCCATGTCCAGGTAGAGGATAAGGATGGAATCTGTCCCACATTTCCCACGGAGAGTCAGAAATTAAGCCATTACCTCACCCTTTGACTAGGAGCAGGCATTACTGGTGTTACAGCAGCAAGCAGGAGCACTGGTGACAGACCAGAAGCACCCTGTGGTGGAGGCTCCATCAACCTGGGACTAAAGGATAAAGCCAAGGGAGGACAAGAGTGAGACACACAGGGGGACACCCACACACAGTGGGACACCACGGAACTGCACTATTTCCAGTGCACTGTCAGCTAAGCCACTGTAAGAACTTTTTCTAAGCATCATAGGGTAAAACAACAGTGCCAAAGCGTCTCCCCTACGCCACAGGGACAGCGAGAAAGAAAGCACAAGGCTGCTGGTTTGCAAATGTTTCTTGAGCATGACAGGTCAGAATCCGAGTTTGTTCAACCGCTTGATCCTGAGGGCAAGAAAAGGAACAATCCGCAAGAAAAATCTGTTGTGCCTCTACGCTCAGAGATTCGAGGGGACATAAAATGAGCCTTGTCAGTGCACACATTTGGAAACACTGATGGAGGATTCCCCTTGCCTCCTCCCACCCCTCCAATACTACAGCACTGCGTCACTTGCCCTGTGCTCCTCGTTATGATAAACGTGTTATCTCTGAACTGCAAGTATGGCACAGCATCATATATTTCCTCTCCAATCTCCCATGCCATTCAGTTATTTCAGAACTACTTGGTCATGAATGGCCTTTGCACTTCCTGACAGATAAGAAATAAGAAACAAGGGCCATTCACTCCCCAGTGTGTGAGGAGGACAGCACTGAGCCTGTACTTAACATAAATGTTGGGTGAGAAACCACCACCAGTTTAACAAAATGCATTTTTTCTCAGTGTTTAAACATTTGAAATGTTTGCATAAAAGTTCCATTCTTTTCTTAGCACCTTCCCTTAAAGGATAACGTTGCTGGAGAGTTGATTTCCCATGAACTCAATGCCAAAACCACATATCAAAGCCACAACATTCTCGGCTAATAAATATACAAAGTCTGACAAATATGAATCTGAGGATGAAAGCAGTGTCTACCAGATCTTCTGACTCTTTGTGTAATAATGAGTTACAAACTTCAATTTCAGCCTGGAATCAATGCAGGACCATTTTGGCAACATGTACTGGGGCCGTGTATCATTATTCTCTGCTTTCTGGTTTGAGAGGGCAAATTATTTTTTAGATAATATGTTAGACCTCGGAGTTTATTAGAAAAATATATGGCTTATGGCTTAAAAGACCATAAAGTGGTTTAAAGAGACTTAAGGGACAACGATTTATCTACCAGAATCAACTTTCTCTTCAGGCTGCCGCAACAGAGCATGGAAATGTGAAAAACAGGATTAAGGAATCAAATAATCTGCATAAGAAACACAAATGCTTTATTGTTTATCAAAAATGACACTTCAAAAGTTATCTGGATGGTGTGACGTAAGATTGTACAATCCACTTCCACATTTTGTATAAAGTGGTGTTAAAGACTTCCTTTAATCAGAGTTCTTGGAGCTCACACCACCCTTTTTACCTGCTGAATCTGTGTATTACATACAAACACTAAAAAGTAATACCAGTGGAATTTGCTTTGTAAGTGACAAAGTTCCTTTTTTAAAGGAAAAATGCCATTCCTATTATAAGCCTCCAGAACTGAGATATCAGGGGGTTAAGGGGAATATTCATATTACTTAACTTTAGCATTTACCTTACAAGCTCAGGTTAGGAAGACTCCACCTAAGAGAGGGAGAAACTCACTGAACGGGTCTTTCAGAGAAAAAAACCCTAAAGTTAAGTCTTCCAAACCAGCTCACTACCCTATTTTCTCCCCAGGAGCAGCAGCCTCCACATATTTGCAAGAAGTCAGGCAGGCACATTCCCCCGTGTTTTGTCAGAGTCGGAAAATTCTCTAACAATTTGAACTGATCTGACAATGCCTGCTGGGGTCGTGCCCCCGGCCATGATTCCCATCACCTCCTTTGCATTGTCCCTGCTGCTGGTGTGACCCCAGCCTGAGCTAGTTCAGGGAGCTCAGCAGCTGAAAATTAACTTTAAAAACACTTCCCTTAAAAAGCCTAGACCTACACTTTTAATATTAGTGAGGGTGCTGTTTCTATTACACTCCAGGGGCATTGCACGGATAAAACATATGATTAGCAGCAGACTAGTATATATTCCAGTAATAGCTTTGTTATTTCTCATAGCAAGGACAGAACAAAAACCAACTCCTAGCAAACCTAAAATACTAATGCTCAGGCTACCATATCATACAAATACCACTCCTGTCTGGAAGTTAAGAATCTGTAAAATGAGCGGATCCTACAAAACCAGTCATATATGTTTATTAAAGGTAATTAAGTTAACTGTAGACGTTAGAACAAAAGGTTCTCCCCTCCTCAGGCATGTCACCCCTTGAACTCAGACCTGCAAGTGCTACAGGAACTAATTCCTACAGCACCTCTCTGAGGTTCCAGGGCTGTGACTTTTCCAAGACCATGTCAGTAAAGGAATTGGAAAGTCTTACTTTACTGTGTGGGCAGATACAACTCCAGAAACTCCAACTTCTTTCGGAACAGGCCTTGCATGGAGTTACATTTCTGTTCTGCACGAGCTGCATGGATGGTGAAGGGTCATCCTTGAGGCACGTGGAGCGAAGAGTCTTTATTCACTAGAAAATACTCACTTGATAGTCAGAAATAGAACCCAAATCTCACCAATTACTTGCTTTCCAGCTGTAATAACTGTAAGTAGTCTAATCCAATGCCACGCTATGGCTGCTAACAGTTCTTCCTTTAGTTCACACAAAAGTCTTCTTGTGCTGAATTTAAAACATTTGAAGCAAATGAAAGATGGAGCCAAGCACTGACAAGAAAACAAAATACTGAAAAACTGATCACTGAGCAGTATTCAGTCTCAGTTCTGACATAGACAGTAAAATAATAAGGATCAATTTCAACTTAACCGTAATGCACATGCATAAAGAATTCACATTAAAGATGCAAAAGTTACCTTAATTCTGGCATTTTTCTGCACACATAAAAATTATTCTAGTTGTATGATAAAACTTCAAGAAAACACAATTTTGAAAATATCATCAATTTATTCCTTCAAGACATATTAAATATGTATTATGTATTATGTATGTGCATATGCAGAGGGAGGAAGAAAGGTCTATTTCTGTAATGAACTCAGCATGAACAAGATTTTGCTCCATGCGGAGTCTAATTGCCTCTAGTCAGCCTACAGATTCATTACAGCAAAAAGGTCCCAGTGAACCAAATAACCAGTCCATTCAGAATGTGATGTTCAGGTAAAGCTGTACAGAAAGTTGATAAATGCACGAAAATGTTTTCTCTGAATCAAGAAAGTCTTCCAGACTTGTACGTCTGTGGTGGAACAATAAGACAATTAAAAAAATCCCTCTGAGACTTAAAAAAGCCCAAGCCCCCTCACTTAACAGCTTCCTAATAATTCCCTTTAAGATAGTTTACTAATATTTCTATGGTTTGTTCAATCAAGGGTTAAAATATTAGACAATATTTGCCTTTGTTATTCAAGATACATGACTATGCACAGAGATGATGGAACATTCCAGAACAACCTTTCACAGACTGTGAGCCACGGCCACAGATTTGCCCCCTGCCCCTCTTAAGTGATGTGACAGCCACACAGCACAACTGCCACAGCAGTGTGACCATACCCAGGTCATTCCTGCTCTAAGGACCTCCTGGCAAAGCATGGAAGCAACGTTGAGAAACACCTCTTGGGTATGGGCTCCTGCAGCTCTAGCAGCCCCATTACACTGCAGCCTCGAGAAACCCTCCGAAACACTGCCCTTACAACGTTCGGAGATAAATACTCACATCTCTTTGAACTTGCTTTGAGAAATCTCGAGAATAGGTAATTTTCCAGCAAAACATAAACATATGAGGCAAACCAAGAGTTACCACAGTAGAGAGACTTAGAAGTTGCATGATCTGGCAACAAAAAAACTCTCCACCCCGTTGCTGTTTAGACCAGGCTTGTCTCTACTCTGCCAACTCAATATTGTAATTATTATAATTATATACACAGAAAATCACCTGTTTCAAAACTCAGGCTCACTTAAAATGCTCATCTAAAGAAAGGTGAATCCAATACAAAATAAGAAGTTTCCAATAGACAGTAACAGAATCTTTTGGAATTAGAAATGCTTCGTTCTACATTTAGTTCAAAACGCTTTTTGCTCTTCAATATTTCCCCCACATTTCACCATCTCTCCATCCTTCCAACAACCAAATACTCTCTGCAAGTTCTTTATCATCTCTGCACCTAGTGCAGTTTGAAATTTGCTTGAAAATGCTTCTTATACTCACCTTATTTATAATACACCAGATAAAACATTTGAATTAAAAAAGTTGGGCCCTGGAAGCATTTTCATCTATCTACCAAGCCATGGCTTCTGTCAAAGCCATTGGTATCGATACCACCTTAAATGTATAGCCAGGTATGTACAGAATTCTGAATTACAGATTTGATTAAGTAGTATAAAAAGAATACACTTCCGTTGCTGTTATCCTAAGAAAAATCAGACAAGCTTCTCTTTCTTAATATTTAAAGATACCAGGCTCCTGCTGGAGAAGCTTAAAGCTCTGCACTGCTTTTATCTATTTTAAAATCTTTCTGAACAACAGCCATCAATCCAAAGAAATATATTTTCTAAGTATTCTTTCATTCCTCAACAAAAGACAGGCATCGGGAAGGTACTTAAATCCATTAAGATGCATGTAGAGTAGCCTCTAGCAACTTCCAACCTATTTAAATAAGCAGAATTTTTCTATTTCCATACAAATATTCCAGTAGTTTAGTAAACATTTTGTAGCTCAGTAGGCATCAATGTTTGTTAATCTCATACATAAGGCATAAATTCCAAGCCTGCAAGGGCTGCGTGTGCTCCCAGGGCTCTGCCCGGGCACGCAGACCACCGGGCCAGACGGCTCTGTGGGCTGGGGATGTTCCTCTGAGCACGGGAGTCAGTACTGTGTCCAAATGATTCACTTCTACCGTCACCTCCCGAAGTCTAATTTGGTAATTATAGTGATTATCAATTAGCATCTCATCACTGTTTGATGACACACAATGACTTGAGGCTAACTAGCGTCTAACGCTGAAATTTAACAGAACTGCCGTGAAAAGAGGGCTGATGGCAGAGGCCAGCAGGCACATAGGGCTGAGCAAACAAAGAACTGCGCAACAGTTTCCACACTCTTACAGGTTCCTTTTCCTGAGATGCCCCTGCCCAGGGTTGGGGCAGCGCAGTGAGGTGGGTGGGACCATCCCAGGGGCCATCAGGGAATGGGAACACCATTCCCAGCTGTGCACTTGGAACAGGCCACAACCTTCATCACCGCTCCATCCCTTCCACCCCGAAAGTCACTCCCAGAGCGAGAAGGTCTGCACTGACAGTACTGAGGTTTGACGAGAATCCTTTATTACTCATGACCACAAACCACTGTATGTTTCGCACTGATTAAATTCACTTTGAAAAGGAAAAAAATCAAATAATTTTTTATATCAAATTATGTAACATAACTACAGAACGCAGAAAAGCCGAAGGGCTAAGTACAAAATGAATTTACAAGTGGTTTTATCTACAGTTCGCCTCTAGATCAGCTTTCACTTGGATCACCATTCAGGTTTAGAAAATCCTCAACCAACCTGTTGCACTTGGAACTCCTTTCTTCCATTCACCTTACAGTAGAAGATACTTAATCTCAAGCAATTGATCTAATCTGTTTCATTTGAACTGAGACCCTGCCTTTCAGCATGCCTGAAATATTTCTTATTTCTTTAATGCTGAAATAGTTATTTTAGAAACATTAGCTGGCTATAGCACAGTATTATGATTCATTCAAAATAGCCATGGCCCATATATTTAGAATGTTCATTTTTTTATCATATAAAAAGATTGAAGCCATGTAATTCTCTCATGCATATGACCACATCATTCCATTAGAAACTTCTGTGGCTGTAGCAGAATTTCCATTTTCATGAAGGACTTTTATAAAAACGGTCATCTTCTCGCTAAAGTAAATTTTTGCATAAAAATGATGAATGTCTTAGAATCCATTAGAATTCAGAGCGCAAATGAACCACAAGTTATCAGCTAATACAAATTCTGTGAAATCCCAATAGAAGGACTCTGCATTAAGACCTCCATGCTGGTTTATTTGTCAAAGAATTCTTAAGAGGACTAAGTGTAATTTGTATCTTCTGCATTATATAAACATTAAAATTTACTTTGTTTCTGCATTATGTAATTGTTTTATCTTTCATTGTTCCTGTCTTCTAAACTCCATACTTTTATCTGCAGCAGTATTTATCAGAAACAATATATCTTGTTCTCCTCACCTTCCGCCTTCTTAAATATTAGGACTTTTCTTTAGGATAGTTTGTAAACACTACATACCTCCCTGAGATACACAGTACCTGAAATTGATACTACTGCAAATGCTGAGTAATCTGAAACATGCTATTGAAAAATTATTCCATACTATATGCTAAACAAAAGTTTCAGTTCACTTTGTAATCCGGTAAGATGACTAGTTTACTACTAAACCATAGAAAACTGTTCCTACACGGCATCTGGTTCCTGAATCACTGGCACTTAAAACTATCTTTTATGATTTTTTTCCCCATTTTCAATGTAAACAGCAAGAATCATCAGCATTTATCTTCCAAAATGAAGCATCATATTGGCATCTCTCAACAACTACCGAAAGAAAAAACTAAAAAGTGACGTGAATTTAAAATTGCAGAGGTAATTATGTCAGGTATGGCTTGTTTTGGGATAACAATACCCTGTTAGGGCTTGCAGGCCTCAGCAGAGGTAATTTGGGAATAGCAATGACAGCATAAACAAAGCACTGAGAAAGGTTTATGAGGGTGGAGTCCATATAAAACACTGGATTAAATCTCTTCTGTATCCTGCGGCTCCAAACTTTTGGAGGATGCAGCAGTAAACCCTGAGCACACAAACTACAGCAGACTTGGCTTACAACCCCTCTTCCTCAACACACGAGCCCCATCCAGTTATTAAAACTGAATGCACCGTTGTTCCCTATGAAACACTTGAAAACAAAGAGCTAAAACACAAAGCCCATTCCCCTTCATGGAGTATTAACTTCCGCTTTAACAACCCACTCCTGGTCCCACACGACACAGCCCTGCATTGTCCAGCACACACCACTTCAGCCAGACAATGCACACAGCAATAAAACTCAACCCAGCAAAGAAAGTGAAAGCTGCGTTTGTTCAGCGCGTTATTTGGCGCAGCCAACTGTAATGCTTCTGCCTGCCATTTATTGTTTACTCTGTCAAAGGATTATTAAGAATTAGGCTACATTTGGCAATTTTTTTGAGAAGGGAATTTGCATGCAAAGTGACTGACACTTGATATTTAGAGTCTATTGGTCGACTCTGACCCTTCGTTTACAAGTGACTCATTTGACTGCAAGGATCTCTGATGTGGAAATGCTCAGATACGAATCAATTGCAGTTTTTGTCTCGGGTAAATGTTACTTGGCAATCCAAAAGAAACGAACAATGCTGAGGCACATAGAATAGTGCTCATATGTTTAGAGAATTCCTTTTACATGCCCGGTTTAGTTCTAGTCGGAGGATTTATGACTCCCCTTCTCCTAATAACTTATCTCGGCGCACAGTGTTTTTAAACACACACACACAGAGACACACACAGAGACACAACCAGCAGTTAACTCCTTTGCTGCCTGGAAGAACTGTACGGATGTATTGAAGTAAATAAAAAAAGCAGGTTTGGTCCCAATGGAGCTTTAGATTCTCTGTGGGAGGTTGGGATAGGGGAAGGATAGGACGAGAAAGGGAGAGAAACATGTAGGTACAGTTTGCAATTCCCTGTTCCATAAAGAAACGATTGTGTGTAACAAACGACCATTCCCACATGAAATCAGCTCAGTGCCAATTCTGCAGTTTACCTCTGATAAGGATAAAAGTAAAAGGGTTTCTCTGTACCCGAGCGAGATTCCCTTCCTCTTAGAAGGCAGATGCAGCATTTCTATAAACAAAAATGTCTCTAGCCCTACCTTGTGCCAGTGCTTGCAACATGTGGAGCTGAAGCAACAGAAACGCCCACCATCCCCGACAGAAGATGAAACAGAAGTTTAACTTTATCATCATTCCGCCTCGCCTGCTATTCCTCCGGGCAATAATTTCGCGATCCACCTTCCTTTCCACCGCTATTGCCTCACTGATCCCCATCGGATCCGACTGCCTGCCACTCCTGGCAGCGCTTTGGTCATTGCTCATTCCGCACGGCCGGGCCGGGCTCCCCGGGGTGGGTCGGGAGCCTCTGCCCCTCGGTTTGGGGGGCACCGAAGCCCCCAGTGCCCAGGAACGGCGGGCTCTTTGATTTGTGCTCACTCTGCCTGCAAGCCGAGGGCTGCACTCCGTGTGCCTCCCGCTATGACAGTCGCCACCTAAGTCAATGTTTCTTGTGGAGGTATTGATTGCACCAAAACAACCAGTCAGAAATGTGAAACACATGTTTCTCTGCACTGTCACATCCGATGCCTTCAGCAGAGAGGGAGTAAGTTCACAGGCGTCAGTATTTCAGTAAATCCGGATCCTTCAGCACATCGGAAACAGGAACAGGGAAAGACTGATCCATCGCAGCCACCAGCAGACAATCCAAAGGGAACCTTTCATACCGCAACGGTGATGGAAACTGTTCTCCCCGTGATTTTTATGAAGCCTGGTGAGTTTTCCAGCATGTGTCCCATTCTCCTGTAAAAACACTCCGATGGAAGTGTTAAATTCTAGCAGAAGGAAAAAAAGCAAAAAGCGTCAAGGAAAAAAAAGAAAACTAATTGAAAGTATCTCGTTATTCCTTGCGCTAAGGATTTATTTCAGACAATTTCAAGATTAGCCATGCAGACAGAGTAGTCTCCAGATATCCCCGCAAAGCTCTGCATAGTTTATATTAATCCGATTTTCCTTGGGATACAAATCTCTACCGTCAATAGAAGGGTCTGCAGGGTCCTCGAGCAGGTAAATTGAGCAGCTCTGGCTGTGATTCCGGCTCGCTGTGCAGTCAGTCAGCCACAGGCCAGTGCCGGTGTCACTTGAACTCTCCCGTTCAGCCGAAGGTAGGGAAAACCTCAGTTGATCCTGTCTGCCTCCTCGGGGGCTGGTGCCGATCTCCTCCTTGCAGGGACACCACGACAAAAATCACCTCGAAGATGGAAAGCGCTTTTTTTTCAGGCCGGTCGCGGACGCAGCAAGGAAACAAACCCTCAACTGGACAGTGTCCGGGGCGGGGGGGGAGCGAAAATCTCCCGAAACAAACAGCAACAAGGTGAAATCCTTCCAGCTCTGCGAGCTCTCCGCGCTGATGCAGCCCAGGGCTCCCGGTTCTTCCTCCGAGCGTCTCTCCCTCACAGCCGCTGTAAACACAAGGGGGAAAGCGCGATCACAACAGCGGCAGCGGCGGCAGTAAAACCCAACCGAGAAAAAAAAAAAGGAAAAAAAAAAAAAAGGAAAGCAAGCGCTGAAGGTTTTACATTTGAACAATGCATCGGGTATTGTTTCAGTCCCGCCTTCCGTAGAGGGAAAAACTTCTGTGGGAGACTCCTGCCCCCCCCC